>CAJHQP010007255.1:0-33272 GCA_905132765.1 Moricandia arvensis
GGATCCAGTTCTGTCTAATCCAATGGTTATTGCATCTACAATCATCTGGTTTATAACATATTCAACTCTAGTTTCTTATTATTGATGGATAAACCGGTCCGACGTGTGAACGAAAAGGAATGTGAATTAGGATGAGTCCCGGTTTATCAGAATTTTGCTCAGTAGGTTTATCTAAATTGATTTTGAGTATCAAACAAATAAATAAAAGACGATTTTGTTTCCAATATTGTAAGGATACTATTGTAATTTTATTTACATTCAAATGCGCAAGCGATCTCGTTTTTGGGAGGGATAAAATAAAGATTCCAATTTTATCAGTCCTATCATTTGAGATTCAAATTCAAACGGAACTTTCAGATTAGAGAAGAAGAAGATGGAGAAGATCTGCGTATCAGTCAGAGTGAGGCCGCCGGAATCATCATCGGAAACGATCTTCTCTCTGGAAAGTCGAAGACAATAGGATCTCTCTCTACAAGTCTCTCGGCACCCCAATCTCTACCGCTTCTTACGCTTTTGGTATCAATGTTTCTGGGTTTCGGTTTCTATTGATCTGGGTAGCTTCAAATTAGTCTTAGGAGCGTGTTTTATATTTTTGCAGATCATGTGTTCGACGAAAGGTCTACGAATGCCTGCGTCTATGAGCCTTCTACCAAGGATATCATTCAAGCAGCCGTCGAGGGTTTCAATGGTAATCTAATCCAATACATTGTGGAGATTGATTTTGCTTTCATATTTTTGATGTATGGAGCTACTGTGATTTTGTTCAGGTACTGCGTTTGCTTATGGGCAAACTAGTAGTGGAAAGACGTTTACAATGACGGGTTCTGAGACCGATCCAGGGATTATCGAAGATCTGTGAGGGATGTATTCGAAAGAATACAAATGGTAGGAGTCAGATCTATCCAATAATCAGGGTGTTTTACAAAAAGAGTTCAACTTTTGATTTGTGTGTTTTATGTTCTTCGTTTCTAGATATCTGATCGTGAGTTTCTCATCCGGAGTTTCATACATGGAGATTTATAATGAAGAGATCAATGATCTTTTAGCTGTTGAGAACCAGAGACTGCAAATTCACGAACATTTGGAGGTAGAATCTTTACAAGTGGTTAGTTCATGTTTCAGTGTTGTAGAGTGTGATTAAACCCTCTTGCTTCTTTTTGGTGTATAGCGTGGAGTCTTTGTTTGCTGGCCTTAAGGAAGAAATTGTTAGTGACGCTGAACAGATTCTAAAGCTTTTAGATTCTGGAGAAGGTTTATAAGCCAAAGCTATACTATGAAGCATTCTTTCTTCCTGCAGTTTGATTATGTATGTGTATTGACATGGTCTTCTTTAACTAACAGTTAATAGGCACTTTGGGGAGACTAACATGAACGTTCACAGTAGCAGATCCCACACACCATCTTCCGAATGGTATGGTTTTTGGAAGACATGCACGGAATCTTATACTGTTTTTTAAGTAATTATTATGATCTAACTCTCTGGTGGGATAGGTGATTGAGAGCAGGGGAAAAGAAATAATTCTTCGGATGCTATCCGTGTCTCAGTCCTGGTGAGTGATAATTTTCACTTTAACATCTTCCAAAAGCTTCTTGTTCTCTTACAGGTGTTCTTTAATTCAATCTAGAATTTGGTTGACTTGGCTGGATCTGAGCGAATTGCCAAAACTGGTGCTGGTGGAGTTCGCTTGACAGAAGGAAAGTACATTAATAAGAGCTTAATGATTCTTGGGAATGTCATCAATAAGCTAAGTGAGAGTGCAAAGCTAAGGTGTTTTCTTACCCTTTATTTGGCTACACTTAACAACGATACAGCTCAGCTCACTTCTTACATACTTGATTATAGGGCGCATATTCCATACCCGAGACAGTAAGCTGACTCGAATTCTTCAGCCTGCGCTTGGTGGTAATGCAAAGACTTGCATTATATGCACTATCGCACCAGAAGAGGTAAAAGGACGTTTCTATTGTTGTCAGATTTTGCATTCTCCTGGCTTTTACTTATGCTCTTAGGCGCAAGATTAATCAATTGACTTATCAAAGTTGCATGATCGTGTGTGTAGCATCATATTGAGGAATCAAAAGGAACTCTCCAATTTGCAAGCAGAGCCAAGCGCATCACCAACTGTGCTCAAGTGAATGAGGTCTGCATTTGAAATTTGAAGCATTGTTTTTTTCTATTGGTCCTTTGGAAAGATACTCTTAACTCTCTATTTCTTCCATTAAGGCACTGTGTTTTTTCTTCCCCTTTGAAAAAGTTATATTGAGTAGTTTTCTTCCTCTTTATCTTAATATAATCTGACATTGTTTAAATGCTCCAGATCTTGACTGATGCTGCTTTATTGAAGCGCCAAAAGTTTAGAAATAGAAGAGTTACGTATGAAGCTTCAGGTATAATCATAATTTTTATTTCGATTATATCTTGGAGTGAGGATGATGCTAACATTAGTAGTTTTCGTAGGGATCCCATGCTGAAGTGTTGGAACAAGAGATATTGAAGTTAAGCAATCAGATGCTCAAGGTAGTTCTTTTTGCGTTTTTTTTCTACTGCATTGAATAGAAGATTGAGCAGACACAGCATACAATACAACTTACCCTTTTGTTTGTTTCCAGTATGAGTTAGAATGTGAAAGGCTAAAAACACAACTGGAGGAAGAGAGAAGGAAACAGAAGGAGCAGGAGCAGTGCATTAAGGATCAACAGTTGAAAATTGAGAACTTAAGCAATCTTGTCACTAATTCAGACTTCAAGAGGAATCAGTCAGAGGTACGGATTCATTAATTGGCTTAGGTGATCTGCTTTTCTTGGATGTTACTTCTGCATGATGTTCCTCAACCATTACACCCGACATTTTTCTGAAGTAAATACAACCTCAAACAGATAAATAGGCTTTAGTTAGCAAACTCCTAACATGTCATTAGTTTTGTTAAAGAAATTATTGCTTTTGCGCGTGATGTAATCATTTTCTTGGTTATGTTACTAAATTTGACAACGTAACATCTTTATTTTCAGGAATTTATCAGTTTAAGAAAGAAACCAGATGGGTTATGCGATGTCAATGATAGCAGCGATGTTCCTGGGACCCCTTGCTTTAAATCAGCTGAGCGTTCCTTTGTGGTTGCTCGGTCAAATTATTCAGGACTGTCTGATTTTAGTCCGATGGTTCATTCATTTGGAGACATGACCCGATGAAGACACTTGGACGAAGCTAAACAAAGGTTTTGTTTGCAGACCTTGATAAACTCCAGTTTACACCTGCAGTTAGAAGTCAACCCATACCTTTACCTACTGCAAACCATGGTGAGTTGCAGTTAGATACATTTACTTTACTCCTTTTATTTTCCATTTGTAACAGAATCACATATGAGTAGAGACTTCTGTATGTAGAGGGTATCTAGCTCATATATGCAGAGAATTACTAAATTTTGAAACTTCATATAGATGAATACCTGAGATTATCTAATTTTGTATGCTGTTCGTATGATTTTAACACACTGTGGTGAGGATTTCAGCACCTGAAACATGTACATTAAGCTGCTCATAATATTTCGGTAATCTTTATTTTAGGAATGCTCGCGTGAAGATCACAAAGAGTTGGAAAAACTCAAAAGTCAGATTGAGTTGCTTACTAAGAGAAGGACAGTCTGCAGGTTTAGTCTTTATCGGTTGTTGAAGTGAAATGCTCTTTCGATTTAAGTTTAGAGAGTTCTCTCAGGTAGCTCTGACCATAAATTGAACTTATCAATATCAAATGAAATATATATTTGTTTTTATTCTTCTACTTCCTTCCTTTGCTATCTTAATTATTTACTGTTCAGTTCTTATTTTATTAAACTGCAGTTAATATGTTGGATACCACCATTGATTTGGAGTTATAATGATTATTTATGCATCAATTATGTATTCTCAGGTAAAATTCAACGAACAAGTAGATTATGAACAACAAACTTATGGAAGAGATATCTGAGCTCAAACAAGACACGTTTCACATGAAGAAATTCCAAAACGGTTATCCGAGTCACTTGCTAATTGGCAAGGATGTCTACAACGATGTTATAGTCGCAATGAAGGTGAACAGTTACTTTATCTTGGGTGATTTTCACTTTTTTGTGATTATCAGTAAAAAACATTGAGTTCAAAGTCCTTGCATTTTGTTAGAGCTTAATGGCTGAGAAGGAATCTCCAACAGCAAAGCTTCTCCTTGGTGCAACTGAAATCACAACGAGCCTTCTTTTAACTCTAGAATCACAATTCTCAATGATTATATATGGTCAGAAAGCGGGTAGAATCGTAGATCAATGGGAAACCCTCTGTGTGAATCTGAAGAAGACAACCACATCGTTGGTGTCAGAAGCACAAGCAAAAGATGAGTTTCTGACTGCCACAACAAGGTAGTTGCTTGTCACAAATCATCTACATATGGATCATCAATTCTGTTTATCTTTTCAGTACTTTTGGTAGGATATTTTGGCTCTGTTTATTAGGGCTTTAGTCCAGTGAACGCCTGTGTATATGTTATAAATCTAAATATAAATGGCATTCTCTACGGTTGTTCCTGGTAAAATCTACAGATAAATAGGAAAGAGGGTTTGTTGCGTACTAAGCTGAAGCTCAAATTTTGTCTGATAAATATTTGTCCTTTGCTTCGGCGTAATAAAATCTCTCAAACTATGTTCTCCGCGTTCTACAGTAGCACAGTTGACATTTTAAGAAGCTAAAGTAACTCAGACATGAAGTTTGAGTTGCCTATTAGGTTGTTTTTTTGGTTTGTTGTTTGTTGTGTTGGTGGTGTTTTGTTTGTTTGGTTTTTGTGGTTTTTTTTTTTTTTGGGTTGTGTTGTTTTTCCTTCTCTTTCTGTTCCCTAATCGGCCTCTGTTCTTCCTTTGTGCACTGAGTCTGTGAAACCTTTTGTACCATTGGCAATAGAAATCCTGAATCATATCAGCTTTTTTTGGTTTGTTGTTTTTTTGTTGTGAAGAGTTTCGACTCAATAACTTGTTCCAGTTTCTCCAGGAAACAAATGCTCGTACCTCCTTTTAGAGGTCACTTTATTAGTCTTTGACTTGTCTCTCATCAGCAGTAACTTGTGATGATCTCGAGACCCTCATGCAGACAATCACAACTCCAGTGATACTTGTGCTACAATCCACCATTCTCTTGGCACTCACTCTTCAGATTACTAATTGTCTTTGTTCAGCTTACAAACGAGCATTCTTACACATGCTAATCTAGTGTCCAACACAAGCCTGTTTCTGCAACGATCTGAACACAGCTCTTGATAAGCACATGTTAATCCTGAAGATCGTTGCTTATCTTCTTTGCAAGCCGATGTAATCCTGAGAAGAACCTCCAAAGCCTTCCATGATGCACAAGATATAGATCAGATTAATCTTTGGTTTTGTTTGTTTTGTTTTGGTTTTTGTTGTTGTTTGGTGTTTGTTTGTTTTTTGGGGGTTTTTTTGTTTTTGTTTGTTTTGTTTTGGTTTGGGGTTTGAATTACTCCTCTATATGGTGCTGATTCAACAACTGACTTTTAATCCAGACAATGCCTTTGGCTTTTCCTTCTTTCTTGACCTCAACCATGAACTACATGAATCTTCCTTGACAACAAACGACATACTGTTCTAACTCTGCATCTTAAGCATATCACAGACTGCATAGACTACTAATCCACGACGCCCTTCTACTCAGATCTTCAAGCTACTGTTCTGCCTTCGCTCACAAACTGCATTACGAACCTTGTTCCTCACTATCACTGATCCACAAAATGTCATTCTCTGTGTTGTGTATTGCTTCTTTCTGCTTCAACAGAACACCAAAAACACACAGCAAATCAACCTGCTAGCCGTTACAACTTCCAAACTATCCTGAAGATCCAACTTCCTTTGTTCACTCACTATGAACCTGAACAAAATCAGCAGAGAGCTACCTTGTTCAAACACAGCTCAAATCTCCACTTGAGCTTCTATTTCTGCCACAAACAGTTTCTCAAATCTGAAAGAAGAGACAAGCTGCCACCGAGAAGTACTTCCTTTCATCCGTCAAGTGAATTTCTCTCTTCCTGGTCATCAACAACATCATCAGCTCTATTCTCTCCTCATGTTTGCACCTATGAAATCTCCTCTCTTCTCAAGAAGCTGATTTCACCTAAAACATTCGCAGCCATTAACCCCGGACAACCTCTTTTCTCTCAGAATTTGAACCCTCATCCAAATCTTGTTCTATAGGACCTGATTTACGTATGTCCTACTTCCTTCTGTATAACCAGAAGCCTTATGCATCATCTAACTCACTATGTCCAACTCAAATTCCGAAGTTCAACATATCAAGTAAGTATCCACTGATTTCTATTTTGTCTCTCTTCAGCTTCTCCACATGTAGAAGCTTCATCAATCATCATTTCAACAAAATATATGTTGCTTGAACCGTGCAAGGCTATAAGCCACCATCAGGTACAACTCCATGGTTGTATCTTCTTCTCAAGAAACCAACAAGAAGCTTTACTTTCATCTTACTCAGAACATGCTGCAAACAGATTTGACCCACTGCTTCTTCTGAATCTCCAGAGCACAAAGCCCAATCTGAACAACCTTGACTAAGCTCAGCTCTTTTGCTACATTCATTCTCTGACAAACCAGCAACATTTACCGCACGTTCTCTGACAGTTTCCTCCGGTGCATCAGAATCTCTTTTTGCCTCAACCTTTGGATTTGTCGCTCACCAAGTCTCTACAAATCTTCATCTCCTTTATCTTCATGCAACTGTGAAGGCAAACCTAGACATAACTTCCACTTAGACTCTCTGCAACCTCAAAAAGACGCTGTTCTGTCAAGTCTGAATTCTCATTCAACAACAACAACCGAGACTGCATCCAATGCTTTTGTCTCTACCTCTGGTCCAGCTCCCTTCGATCTTTGAAGTCACAAAGATTTTCTTCCACAAGAAAATCTCACACACTCCCATGTCTCTGAATCTTGTGCTCCTCAAAGTCAGACTCTTCTCAAAGATATCTGAGCCAAAAGCTTGCCCTTCTTACAAAGTGTACAACTTTCTCATAGATCTTTACAGCATTCTCAGAAAGCTTGAACCTTTATTATAAAGCTTGAACTTTTATGATCATACTTGACTCTTTCTTTGCCAAACATGGCTTTGATACCAATATGTTGAGAAAACTTCCAAGCGTAATCTCATTTACAGACATCAAGTTTGTCTTGTTTAACCACTTTTCTCATGCTTAGACTTATCGAATGCAAAACTCAGAAACATGAATATGATGATGATAAGAGATATGATGCAAGACAAAGAATGTAAAAGGGAGCACACTTCGGTTGTTTATCCTAAGTTCGGCCCTCATTCAAGGTACCTACATCTCAGCATGTAGGCAAGGCTACCAATCCACTAAATCACCAAGGTTACAACTTTGTCACTCACCCACACTAGTGACTACAAAGCTCTATTATAGAGTTACAAGAGATCCCGAAAAACCAGACTCAAAAGATTCTTACAAATGCTTTCTCTCTCTTTTTCTCTCTACTCTTTTTGTGTTCAGAGTCTGATAGACTATAGATCTATGTATATCCGAGAACACTTGTAACCTCTTTATTGAATCAATGAAACAAGTACAACTTTGATTGTGAGACGAACTAAGCTCTCATGGCGAACTAAGCTCCAAAGCACCAGTCTCATAACGAACTGTGAAAGCACAGAGCTCATCTTGTTTATAAACAAAACAACATCAAAGCATAAGAATCTCGTAAAGAACTACAACTTATTTATACTATCATCAACTTGACTATTTCCCAATAACTACAAAATCTCTTCGTGAGATAGAAGTTTCCTAACTTATTTATTTGAATGAAGTCTCAACGGTTCATTCTACTTCAGCTCCCACCACTTTTCCTCTTTTCTTCCGGTAATACGCCTTCTTGAACCTATCATACTTCCCCTAATGAAATTCAGCTTGCCCTCAAGCTGGTAATCTGCAAAACAGACTATGAAGTCTTGATAATCCATCCACGAGTTCTCCAATGAAGACTTCCTTTTCACTTGATTAACAACTCAGCTCTCCTTTAGGACCACATACTCTGGTTCAACCAATACATTGTCTGCAGTAATACAACCAGGAGGAAGTTCACTGCATTTTTCTTCTTGTCCCAAAGCTAATTTCAACTAGGAGATGTGAAACACAAGATGTAATACGAGCTTCTTGTGGTAATTGTAGCTTATAAGCCGTATTCCCACTGCGTTCAAGGACCATGTAGGGTCCGTAAAACTTTGCAGCAAGCTTCTGGCAGAAACGTTGAACCATCGTTTTCTGTCTATACGGTTGAGCTTAAAATCAACCATATCAACCAAAAACTCCACATCTCTCCTAGTTTTATCAGTCTGATTTTTCATAATCTCTTGAGCCCTTAAAAATTCTTCTTCAAAGCCACCAGTATTTCATCTCCTTTCCTTAAAGCTTGTCTAGTTCAAAGCTAGAAGTAGAACCCGTTTCAAAAAACGTAACAGAGGCAGTGGATCTCTTCCATAAACCACTATGAACGGAGTAGTCTTGAGAGACATATAATATGTTGAATTATACCACAACTCTGCCCACACCAAATATGTATTCCATGTTCTTGGATGTGAAGAAGAAACATCGTAGGTAAGTCTCTAGACATTGGTTTAAAACTCCTGATTGCCCATCAGTTTGAGGATGGAAGGCAATACTATACTTCAAGCGAGTACTAGAAAGACGAAGGACTTCAGTCCAAAAAGAAATCAAAAAGATTCGGTCTCGATCAGATACAATACTTTAGGAAATGCAGCTTGATAACCTCAGTAGTAAACTTCTTAGCCACATCCAAGGCTAAGAATGGGTGTTTGAGAGCCACAAAATGAGAAATTTACTCAGACGATCAATAACGACTAATACACGTTGAAACCATTAGTTGTAGGCAACTCTTCGATGAAATTCATATTGATTGTCTTCCCAAATCAGCTCTGGAATGGGTAGTGGTTGAAGCAGAGCTTTTGGTGACAGAGTTGAGTGTTTATGAGTCTGACAAACCGCACAGTTCGTGACGTACTTCTTAATATGCTTGTAAATCCCCTTCCAGAAAAATGAAAATTGTACCCTCTTTACTGTTTTTAAGAATCCAGAGTGACAGCCAAGTTTTGCTATCATGAGCTTTCGGCAATATTATGGGAAGAAAATGAGAGTGTTTCGGTATCACGAGTCTCTTCTTTGACCACAACTTCTCTTCAATCACTGAATACTTTCTTAGATAACAACTCTCCCTGATGTATCTTCACTATGACATTTTGAATTCTCTGATCCTCTTTAATCTTCTTATAATATCCTCCCATTGTAAAGCAGTCGAAACTGTTAAAGCCAACAACAATGAAGAAAACCGACATAAAACGAAATAGTCCATCGGCCTGCCTATTTCCTGGACCAGGTTTGTAAAACATATCGAAATCAAAACCCAATATCTCCGTTAATTACTTCTGATACTCCAAATTTACCTTATACTGTTCCAACAAAAAATTGAGGGCTCCTTTGAACCGTATACACATGAAATTTTTTACCCAACAGATAGTGTTTCCACTTCCTAATGGCCATCAAAATTTTCATTAGTTCTCATTCATACGATGACTTGAGTTGGTCTCGTGCAGTTAAAGCGTGACTGAAGAAAGCTATAGGTTGCTTGTTCTACATCAACCACGGCTCCCAAGCCGAATCTAGACGCATCTGATTCCACCACGAAAACTTGTTGAAAACTTGGCAGTGCTAAAACCGGATCATGAACCATAGCATATTTCAACAAATCAAATGCTTCTTTGCTTCTTGAGACCAAGAAAATTGATCTTTCTTTAGTAACACTGTTTGAGGACGAGCTATACTGCCATAGTTTTTATGGATCTTCTATATTAGCCCGTTAACCCGAGAAAGCCACGTAATTGCTTGACTCTTTTGGGAATAGGCCAAACGTTCATAGCTTTTGTCTTGGCTGATTCTGTAGCCACACATTTATTAGAAATAATGTGGCCTAAATACTCAACTTTCTGAACTCCGAATGTACATTTCTTCTGATTGGAAAGCAAGCTATGTTCCCGTTATACATGTAGTACCAAACGAAGATGCTTCTCATTACTCTTCTCGTCGACGCTATATATCAAGATATTGTCGAACAATACGAGGAAAAAACGCCTAAAAATGGTTTTAAAAATTGATACATTAGCGCTTGAAATGTAGTTGGAGCATTAGTGAGGCTAAATGGCATCACTAAAAACTCGTAATGTCCATATATTGTTCTGAAAGCTGTCTTAGGAATACCATACTCCAGCATTCTGATTTGGTGATAACTAGATCGTAAATCTAGCTTATTAAAGACCAAAGAACCGTGCAGCTAATTCAATGACTGATCAATAACCGAAATAGGATATTTGTTTAACACTATCGCTCTATTCAGTACCCTGTAATCCACGCAAAAACGAAGTGAGCCATCCTTCTTTTTATCCAGTAACACCGGAATTCAGAAGGGGCTTGTGCTCGGTCGGATGATTCCAGTTGCAATCATTTCATTCACCATCTGTTCCATAGCCACTTTACTGGCATGTGGGTACCGATAAGGTCGAACATATACTAATGATACTCCTGTTTGTAAGGTGATTGCGTGTTCTTTCCCACGAAATGGTGGAATGTCGGCATCGCAAACACATCAACAAACTCTTGAAGTATCAAAGAGAGTTTCGGACAAAATTCTGGAAACAAAGATGTTGATATAGAGTTAGCAAGCACCAGATCCCTGCTGACTTACCACTTGTATAGACTGGTTTCGACGACTTGAAAGAGAACTTGGTGCGATGTAACAACTTCTCTCCAAACAAAGTCACCTTGCGCCCTTCATAGACAAACAAAAATACCTTCTCCTTCCAGTCCACTTCGCATTTGCCTAATGTTTCAAGCCATTGAATACGAGCATCACATCAATGTTAGGGATCGAATCCACAGAGAGCGAGGTCACACAATATATTTATTATAATTCTAATGGTTAAGCTAGACAAAAATATAAACATATGTTTAACTATAAGTCTATCAGAAATAGGAAAATATCTAAATTACTAAGTGTATGCAAATATGGTGAAGCGATAGATTTGGGGTTTCTGGCAAGTGAATTATAATGGATAGGATGTAGAAAATTATTAATATGCAAAGAACAATAATATTAACTAGTCTGACCCCTTTTTGTCCCAACACTCGTATGCGGACAGAGAAGTTTACCTTCGACCTACGGCTAAAGCCTAGTGTCGATAGACGTTAATTGGACAGGAAGTTCGTACACTATGCTAATTAGACCATCTCTCGTATGTATCTAAAAACCTAGCTCAATGGAATCAATTATGACACATAACCTACTCTGGTAGTTGTCCATGTCTTAAGTTTAGGTTTCTAGTTAGCTACTCTAGAACGCAAGCATTAAACACAATTCCAAAGATTGATCTTACTTCATCCTAGCAATCCTATTTTGGGGTCTAATTCATCAGTACCATTAACAACCATAAATCTAACAAGTGAATTACTCAGACATGATCAAAGAAAACATGATGAATTGAATAATATAATGCATAAAATAAATAATGGGGTTCCAATACAAATCTCTGAAGAATTTCAGATCTTCTTCCTTAAACTACTGATGCAAGAAAACTAAAAGGTGGTGTGTTGTGTCTTGTGTCTCTGCCTAAACAATGACAAAACCATATAAACTAGGTCAAAACTCATCCAGGGGCATTCTTGTAATTTGTCTTTGACTAGGGCCTTGAAGTCGGCCAATACTCTACGAGTGGGCCGTGATCGACATCAAGGATACTCCGTCGATCGATGTTCATGCTTGACTTCGACTCGTAGTTAGCTGAACGTGAACAGCTATTGGATATCTCTTTTGAATGTTATAGCAAGCTCCATAATCTCCATAATGCTCCGTAACGTATCTAGACCTGTAAAGACTCTAAAACACAGTCTAGACACACATAGTAGACTCCAAATAGGGTCTAGATGATGGTCCACAACTGGAAAATAACAAGGTATATCAGTCTCCTTTGAGACACAATTTGCACCATGTACGAGCATGTACATAAGAGAGAGGGACCACATGAGTTTTTGAATCATCTTTGGAACCTTTCTATTCAATTTGAGTCTTTGCTTCTATTCTAAATGAAACCTTCCCATTCTGAAATAGCCTTCCTTGTTTCATTAAAAGCTTGAACTCCACTTATTAAGTCTAGCTGGTTGGATTCACAATTAATTCTACAGTGGCAAACACTTTTCGAGATCGACATCAAATACGTCCCCATCAAACCCATAGGCCGAGGTGCTTACGATGTAGTCTGCTCTTCTGTTTGCAAAGAGACTAACGAGAGAGTAGCAATCAAGAAGATCCAGAATGTGTTTCCCAAACAGGATCGATGCGTTGAGGATACTTAGAGAGCTCAAGCTACTACGTCATCTTTGACATGAGAATGTGATTTCTCTTATAGATGTAATGATGGCTAATCATAAAAGAACCTTTAAGGATGTGTATCTTGTTTACGAGCTCATGGACACTGATCTTCACCAGATTATCAAGTCTTCTCAAGTTTTAAGTTATGATCATTGCCAATACTTCTTGTTCCAGGTAGAGCAAGGTAGGCTCTGAGATTTTGGAGACCGATTTCTATGTTTCTTCAAAAAATTTGGGGTGGGGGGCATAAGCCAATTCTTGGGCAGGCTTATGCCCAGAACCGGCCCTAGGTATGAGATTATGTGTGTTTTGTTTTCATGTTGCTTGTCTTATTTCTTTTCTTTTTTTTTCTTTTGTAGTTGCTTAGAGGGCTTAAGTATATTATTCAGCCAAAATTCTCCATTGGGATTTGAAACCAGGTAACCTCCTTGTGAACGCAAACTGTGACTTAAAGATATGTGACTTTGATCTAGTGAGGACAAGCAATACCAAGGTTAGTTCATGACTGAATATGTTGTGACTCGATGGTACCAAGCACCAGAGCTTCTCTTCTGTTGTGAAAACTACAGAACCTCCATTGATGTCTGGTCGGTAGCTTGAATATTTGCCGAGCCTCTTGGAAGAAAACCGATATTCTCAGAGACATGATGTCTTAACCTGATTAAACTCATTCATTAAAATTTTGGGGAGCCAGAGAGAGGAAGATCTCGAGTTTATTGATAACCCTAAAGCCCAAAAGATACATAAAATCACTCCTATACTCACCTGGGATACCATTCTCTCGTCTTTACCCGAATGCGCATGTTCTAGCCATTGATCTACTTCAGAAGATGCTTGTTCTTGACCCTCCTAGGGGGATTAGTGTCACGGAAGCGCTTTAGCATCTTACATGGCGCCTTTGTATGACCCTAATGCAAGTCTTCTAGCTCAAGTTCCTATTTATCTGATGCAGACGAGGATGGGGATTTGGGGGCAGAGATAATAAGAGAGCTGATGTGGAAAGAAATGGTTCATTGTCATCGAGAAACTGCTACCATGAACAAAACTGAGCTCTGACCTCAGTATTATGAAGGTAATTTTCATAGAGATCTTTCAACTACTCTTTTAAAAACTTGGTTCATCGTTTGCTTATTACAATGTTGTTAATAATAGTGTGGTGGAAGAAGAGGAATAAAAAAGTTTTAGTTACGCGATTTGTTTGTGTCATAAAAGCTCTTTGTCATGGAATCTCTGTAACATTTGTACATAAACTTCTACTTCCTAAAAAAAAAAAAAAAAAAACTTCTACTTCCTTTTATTATAGTCTTTTAAAACTTTATAGTTCTTACTATTTGGGTATTTTTTGTCGATACTGATTTATATAATAAGGCTTAACGCCATACTTCATGAATTTGAAGGTCCCATATAAACTCAAGTGAAGCCAATCGACACCTAAAATAGATAATGATTAACAAAAAGACTATTAGAGTTTGCAATTAGTCACTTCTGTTATATTTTTCTTTTTCCAACCGAAACTCCACCACAATCTCTTGTTTATACTTTCGTCCCGATTTTTAATTCGCTTTTAAATAAATCAATAAACCAAAAAAAAATTATGGGAAAATCTTATTTTTTATTTTTTGGCAAAAAAATAGTTTTCACGAAAAATATCAAATATTTTTTTTTATTTTGAAAATTTTAGTTTTTTTTTTTAATTTAAATCTCTCCTCCAAAACTTCATCCTAAAACTATAAACTCTAATATAAATTAGTTAACCAATGGATATAAATGCATATTTACACCTTTTAATAAAATTTATTTTAATTATTTTTTTCCTTAAAAACTATCTAACAAAAACTTTAAAAAACTACCCTAAAATATTTCTCAAAAGTTAATTTGTTTCTACCAATATAAATTTTAATTGCCAAAAAACATTTGTAACACGTAGTAAGGACTGTTAAAAAACACGTAGTAAGACCTGACTGAGGAATTTAACTATTTTAGTAAATAAAACACATAGATAGTTGAATTCTAATTCTTAGTAAATAAGAAAATAAGTTTCATTTTCCTAAGAATTTTCAGCGATGCTTGGAATGTTCCAATACAGTGTTGTAGATTATATAATTTTTTTGACTTGGTCTCATGAATTCAAACTCTTTTTCAAACTTACTAGGTAAGCTGCGTTCAAATTGGATTAATGGGTCGGGATTTTTTAATAATTACCTAATCAGTTGTATTTCATTCTGTTTTTTTTATATTGATATGAGAAGAAAATCAGCGGGAAAATGGATTATTACGATTTTATTATTTATTAATATTTTATCATTTAGCAATTTCATTATTTATTTCCTTTAAGTAGCGAGAGTATCTTGTATTGTGCCTACTGAATTTGAATTGTAGGGTTATTTTCAACCTATAAACATCTTTCTGCGGCCTTTAGAGAAAAGCAAACATTTCTGCATTAAATAACGAATATATCTGCATGTTTTTTTTTAAACAAATACATTTTTTTTTGTAAAAGGATATTCAAACCTTAACCAATATATCTGCATGTTGAGATGTCCATTAATTAGCTCAATCATATATTGTGCAAAGTTATTCCTTCATTTCTTCGATCAAATGGTATAAACTGACAGCCACTGACGGGTAACATGATATCTCCAACCCTACACTATTTTGCTCCTCCAAATATCATTTTGTAATAAAATCTAACTACAATCCCACTCCATTTTTAATTCTAAAATGGAGTAATGGCTAGGTTACTCCATTTTATGGAGTAATCGTATTCAGAGCATCTCCAATGTATTACAATATTTTTCACTCTAAAATGGTGTAACACCAAAATGGAATTGAGTTTTACTCTAATTATTACTTCCATTTTTTACTCCAAAAATATACATTCTTAAACAATTATACATTTATGTAATTAATAATTGTTAATAATATTTCTTACTTACAAGAAATTATCAATAATCCCAAACTATCATATGCTTACAAAAATTCCTAAAAGAAATTATTTAAATTAAAAATTTATTATTAAAAAGTACAAGAAATGATAAAAAATACATATGTTGGTTTAATAACTATTAATAGAATATTTTTCCCACAAATGCTTAACTAATGCATTGCGTAATGATAATGAGCTTCTTTATTTTTAATATTCCTAAATTGAGCAAGAAAATTTTGAAATCGTACATTTTCATCTTTTGCAATTTCAATATCTGGAGGTGGAGGTTCTTCTCTAAGTTCGATTGGTGCATCGAGTTCGCGCTCATTCTCAATTATCATGTTATGTAAATTATACATGTAGTCATGATGTCATGTAACACATTTTGTTTTTCAAAAACGAACATGTCATTTCACAATGGCAAAGCGCGACTGTAGAACTCCAAATGCACGTTCAACATCTTTCCAAATGGGATGAAAATGTCAAAAATGAAAAGAAACTTGATGATCAAACGTCAAGAGTTATAAAAACCTTAGAAAAAAGAAATAAACAATTTTTAGAACAATTAAAGATGACAAGTGCTGAAAGGATGCATCATATGGGATTCAGAAACAAAATTATGCACTGAAGAAGAAACGTTTTATTTTGTGATTTGATTTCCATACAAAATTCCAATGTCTGTGCATATATTCAAGCTCAATAAGTTCAAATATTATCAAAATGAAATTCGGAAACACAAGATCAACAAGGTCCTTCTCAATCTTCAGCATTTGGGTAGTACTTCACTGATCTTAGCGGATCCATAAGCGATTTTCTGGATTATTAAATCAATTTTTATGTTATTTATATTTTATATTATTTATGTTTTTAATAATTACTTTATGCATTTTGATGTAGAATATTAAATATTTCTTTGTGGAATATCCTATTATTTTTCATGTTATTGTATTATTTTAAATATTATTTAAATAAGAAATAAAAGTATTAAAGAATTAAAAGACTATTTCATAAATAAAAAAAGTTCAACTCCAAAATGGAGTAATGAGTAAGATTACTCCATAAATAGAGTAACCCTATTCATTATTCCATTTTGAAGTTGAAAAAGGAGTGGGATTGGAGTAGATTTTACTCCAAAATGGTATTTGGGGGAGAAAATCGAGTAGGGTTGGAGATGCCCTCATTACTCCATTTTGGAGTTGAACTTTTTTTATTTATGAAATTGTCCTTTAATTCTTTAATACTTTTATTTCTTCTTTAAATAATATTTAAAATAATACAATAACATGAAAAATAATAGGATATTCCACAAAGAAATATTTAATATTCTACATCAAAATGCATAAAGTAATTATTAAAAACATAAATAATATAAAATAAAATAACATAAAAATTGATTTAATAATCCGAAAAATCGCTTTCAGATCCGCTAAGCTCAGTGAGAAGTACTACCCAAATGGTGAAGATTGAGAAGACCTTGTTGATCTTGTGATTCCAAATTTCATTTTGATAATATTTGAACTTGTTGAGCTTGAATATATGCACGAACATTGGGATTGTATGGAAATCAAATCACAAAACAAAACTTTTTCTCTTTTAGTGCATAATTTTGTTTTTGAATCTCATATGATGCATCATTTCAGCAATTGTCTTCTTTAATTGTTCTAAATTTGTTTATTTTTTTTCTAAGGTTTTTATAACTCTTAACGTTTGATCATCAAGTTTTATTTTCATTTTTGACATTTTCATCCCATTTGGAAAAATGTTGAACGTGCATTTGGAGTTCTACAGTCGCGCTTTGCCATTGTGAAAAGACATGTTTCGTTTTTGAAAAAAAATGTGTTACATGACATCATGACTACATGTATAATTTTACATAACATGATAATTGAGGATGATCGTGAACTCGATGCACCAATCGAACTTAGAGGAGAAACTCCACCTCCAGATATTGAAATTGCAGAAGATGAAAATGTACGATTTCAAAACTTTCTTGCTCAATTTATGAATATTAAAAATAAAGAAGCTCACTTTCATTACGAAATGCATTAGTTAAGCATTTTTGGGGAAAAATATTCTATTAATAGTTATTAAACCAACATATGTTTTTTTTTATCATTCTTGTACTTTTAATAATAAATGTTTAATTTTAAATAAATTCTTTTTATGGAATTTTTGTAAACATATGATAGTTTGAGATTTATTGATAATTTCTTATAAGTATGAAATATTATTAACAATTATTAATTACATAAATGTAGAATTATTTAAGAATATATATTTTGGAGTAAAAAAATGGGGTAATCATTGAGATGCTCTTAAGAAATGAAAAGACCCGACTTTCAATGTTAATTCTCAAAAATATCAGTGTTTTGTTTTTTTTTTAAATCTATTTTTAAATGTATGCAAAATAAAATCATTTATTAAAATTTAAATCTACAGTATAAATATTTGTAAAGCTTTAAAGTTTTAGTATAAGAGTAAAACAATCTTCAATAGTTTCTTTTTCAAGATAATGTAACTCTACAATAGAATTAGTTTTTACTCCAATAGTTTTATTTTAAAGTAAAAAATAAAGTATGAACAGCAAAAATAAAATAGTATTCTATATTCGAAAGAAACTTATTTTTACTCTATTACAAAGAAAAATAGAATACTATTAGAATATTTTTACTTCAAACTCTATTTATAGTAAAAATAGCATGAGCTGAAGATGCTATGAGGTAGATATGGAAATAATTTTTTTATCAGTTTCCAAACTCTATTTTATAGTAAAAATAGTGTGGGTTTAAGATGATCTAAGATATATGGAAATGGTTTTTTTTTACCAGTTTCAAAAAATGTTTCATTTTATGATTGTTTTGTTATTGGTATTATTCTACAGGCATGCTATTATCATGGGAAAATAATTACATGAACAGTGTGAATAAGAATCTCTTAATTTTGTACATTAATAGGAGTCACAAAAAAAATGTTAATGTTGTAAACTAGCAAAGAAACAAAAGATGAGATTATATTTCCTATATAGATTGCTTTTTGAGAAAGTAAAACGTGAGAGAAAGTTAATTTTATTTTTCTTGCTTTCTTTTCTTTACAACTGATATGAAATGGTATTTATAAAGGAGATGATATGAGACATGTATGAAGGAGAGATGACAATGTTATCTAAGTTTATGACATGTGTTTCTCTACATGTTGCAAGAAGGATAATCATTATCTAACACTCCACTTTGATTATCCATCTTCATTACGTACTGTCTCATTAAAAACCTAGTCACGGAAAAACCAAAGGGATAAAAACCATGACAAGGGAAAAATAGTACAGTGATGTAATCTCCCCTTGAAATAATGGACATAACTTTTTCTTCATCGGTCATGCAAGTGCAGCATTCCGATACCGTAGACGTGTTTTAGGAAAGCTGTAGTGGAGAGAGCTTTTGTAAACAAATCTGTGGGATTGTCGTATGACCGTACATATTTTACGTCCACTTCTTTATTTTTCTCAAGATTTATGAGAATCTGATAAGTATCCTGCATCTGCAAAACCAACCATACCAAACTCGGGTTTCTAAAATAAATCAACCCTAAGTCAACTGTACCTTGAAGGTAACGAAATATATGCTTTATTCCGTTCCAATGCCTACGAGTAAGAGCAGAACTATATCTTGCAAGTAGGTTAGTAGAAAAAGCAATATCATGCCTTGTACAATTTACAAAATATATAAGCCCACCGATAGCACTCATATAAGGTACTTCAGGACCTAATGTTTCCTCGCTATCTTCACAGGGTCTAAAAGGATCTCTCTCTATATCGAGAGATCTATTTACCATTGGGGTACTCAAAGGAGTCGCTTTATCCACATAAAAGCGTTTGAATATCCTTTTTGTATAGTTTGATTGATGCACAAATATTCCTTCTCAGAAATGCTCTATCTGGAGCCCAAGACAAAATTTTATCTTGCCGAGATCTTTCATTTCGAATTGTTCTTCATATGAGTTTGTACGTTATCAACCTCCTTTTGATTTCCAATTATATTCAGGTCATCTACATATATAACAATGATCACAAAGCCAGATGGCGATTTCTTTATAAAAACGTATGGATATATCGCATTATTCACATATCCTTTTTCAATAGGTATTCACTTAAGCGATTGTACCACATGCTTCCGGATTGGTTTAGTCCGTAAAGTGATCGCTGTAATTTGACCGAACAAATCTCCCTAGATTTTGCTTTCAATACTTTTGGCATTTCCAATCCTTCAGGGAGTTTCATGTATATATCATTATCTAGTGATCCATACAAATATGCAGTCACAACATCCATAAGATGCATTTCAAGATATTTCGATGCCGCTAGGCTCATCAAAAATCTAAACGTAATTGCATCCATTACCAGGGAAATACGTTTCCTCAAAATCAATTCGCGGTCTCAGAGAAAAACCTTGGGCAACTAATCGGGCTTTATATCGTGTTATTTCATTTTTCTTATTTACTTTTCTCACGAATAACCACTTGTACCCAACGAGATTTATATTCTCAGGCATTATGACTATAGGTCCAAAGACACTCCTTTATTTAGGGAGAATTCAGTTTGTATGGCCTACTTCCACTCCTCCCAATCATGTCTTTTCATACATTCCAATATGGACCTTGATATGGATCATCACTTTCGTGATCTATTTCTTTGGACACAGAAAGGAAGAACATTCCATCAACATCTTTTATCTTATTCCTGATCCATAATTATTCATCTCGAGCGTATTTGATAAAAATCTCATACTTTATGTTCCCTTCTCGTCATCTGGATCCTATCTTTATTTGGTTCTTCTTGAACCTTTTCACTTATGCCTTCTTTCAGACATTTTTCAAATCAGGTTATTCTGGAACCTTTTCATTTTGCTCAACCAATTTCTTTTCTTTCGGGGATTTTTATCTTTAGAACCCGCTGGTCTCCCCCTCTTTAACTGAACCCTAGGTTCATTCATTGCGTTTATATCATTTTTCCTTCAGGAACAACAACTCTTTATGAAACATTTTCAACGGTATATATGACTTCGTCACCCTTCTCGTGTCTGTGAACGCGTCTGGTAACTGGTTTGCCAAATTATGCAAAATGCATAATTTTTTGAACTTCTAGCTCTCTTTTATTCGTAGGGGGACCAAAGTGTAACAACGACGGTGTACACCATGTAATCTATTTAGGAATTTCTCTAATTCCTCTCCCTAATGCTGGAAATTCTTTTTCATTAAAATGGCAATCGGCAAACCGTGCTGTAAATATATCACCAGTGACCGGTTCAAGATACCTTATTATACTTGGTGACGCATAACCCACGTATATTCCCAATCTCCTTTGTGGGCCATTTTTGTTCTTTGTGGTAGAGCTATTGGAACATAGACCGGCACATCCAAAGACACGGAGATGAGATATATTTGGCTCCTACCCAGATGACAATTGTAGTGGAGAGTACTTATTATCTGCACTCGGCCTCAGCGAATAAGTGCAGCTACATGCAAATAGCATGACCCCATACTGAAATCGGGAGCTTTGTTCTCAATATCAACGGTCTTGCCATCAACTGCAACCGTTTGATCAGTGACTCGGCCATGCCATTTTGTGTATGAACATAGGGAACTGGATGCTCCACATCAACCCCCCCTGACATGCAATAATTCATTGAAGGTTTGCGATATAAACTCACCAACATTATCAAGCCTTACTTTTTTTATGGCATACTCTGAGAACTGCTTTACTCAGCTTTATGGTTTGGGCAATGAACTTTGTGAAAGCCGTATTTCTTTTCGTCAAAGACAAACATTTGACCATCTACTAGATGCCGTCAATCATACAATGAAATACTTAAACGGTTCGTACGGTGGGTGGATCGGCCCACATATATCACCATGTATTCTTTCTAATAACAATGGTGATTCATTGCCAACTTTGCTGTGATGGGCGAGTTATAAGTTTTCCTTGAGAACATTGCATTACATGTAAATTCGCCCGTTTGCAAAATTCTCTCGTTTTTCAACGGATGGCCATTTGATTTTGCACTATCTTTCTCATCATAATTGAACTGGAATGTTCTAGCATCTCATGCCAGATTTTAAATGTATTAGTAAATTTCAGGTTTACCTGTGGTATAGAACACAGTCACGTTTATTTTCGATACAATATAGTTCAGAGGATAACATTCTTAACTCTTCCAATATATGTTTCCTCTCGGACTTAATTGCAAAGATATTCAATACCATCTTTCATCATAGTTTCAATATGTGATATACTATGGATTTTACCTATGATATATATAGTATAGTTAGAGTCTTTTATATGCATTTGACATTGTTTTAGAGCATTTACATGTCTAGGTACTTATTGGAAGCAATTGGAGCTTTTGGACTTATTTTGGAGAAATTAGGACTGCTCACAAAAACCTAGAGTCGGATCCATAATTATGAATGGACCATCGATCGATGTCACACACTGTGCATCGATCGACGATGAAGTCCGCATAAATATTGGGAAACTACAAGTTTTACCCAGAAGTCTCATTAATTGCAAGATAAGTCTCTGGCCAAATTTAGACTATTTATTAGGATTTTCTATCTTTGTTAAACCCTAAGCTTATATTCTGAAACAAGCAGCCACAAAGTAACACCAGAGTTTTTAGAGTTGAACACATTTGCTACATCTATTGGAGAGAAAGATAAACTTGGTTCTTTGTTTAAGTTTCACTTAATGCTAGTTGAATTTGATCACTTCAATCTTAGAAATTAGGGTTCTATAGCGCAAAGCGAGAGCATGATTATGACTTGGAATCTATCTTAAATAATCTAAAATAACTATGTAACAACGAGAGTTGAATTAGAAGTTTAGAGAAACTATTAAACCACGAAATTAGTACGTTTAGAATGAGCATCGATCGACGCCATCGTATTGCTATCGATCGACGCTCAGCCGAGATGCGCGAGAGTGCATCTCCTAAACTCTAATGTTTAAATCAAAACGATACTTAATAAAACCCCTAGCAATCTATTAATATGCATTAATAAAACCTACCTGAGAATTTTTCCCTAAGTCTAAAGCCCTAAATTAATCTTCACAAACCAAATCAATCTTAAAAGTCAATTTTATTATTATTATTATAATTAATACTAGCCTTAATTCAAAAATAATAAATCTATTGTGCAATCTTAGAGTCTCTGTGGATTCGCATCCCTAAGTACTATACTGAATCTCTTATTTGAGAGAGTAAATTGAGAATATAGGGTTAATTTGAAAGTGAAATAAAACTCCACATCAATATGATATCCATTTTTTCGGATATCCTTAAAACTTAATAGTTTCTATGAGACTCGGGGAATATAATGCATTACTTATTTCAAATTTTGTTCCCCGTGCCATATCCCTTAATCATCTTTGCACTACCAGATATTGTACTTACGCTTCCAGCGTAATCTTTTATTTTGAAACTGGAGAAATATTTCTTATCTTTAATTATCATGTGCGTGACGCATTATCTGCCAAACACATATCTCCATCCATAGTCTTAAAGTGTGACATTTTCTAAATTTAAAATATTCATAAAACATGTATTATTAAACATGAAACATAACATATATCTTACAACAACAAAAAAAATAGATACTATAATACAATAAACTTATATCACATCGATCTTATATCATTCATCGATCCTCTTTGAATCAACCAGAACGCTGATACGTCGAGATGAAGTATCATCATTTAAGCCATGAAAGGATGACCGTGTAGCATCCCCAATCCTGAGTAAGGATCATGTGACTGACCATGGGTTCGAGGGAATGAGCTAAGGATCATTTAGATCAAGTTACAAACGTCCCATGGTCAGGAATGGGGTTAAGTTTATGAGGACTTAACCAAAGAAAGGGAAAGAAATAAGTTAAAAGAGCCTGAACAAGTGTTTGGGGCAGCTGGACAAGTGTACGGCCAGCTCGACCAGCTAAACACAGCTCGACCAAGCTCAGCTCAGCTCAACACTACCTAGGTCAGCTCATTCAGCTGAGCTACCAGCTCAGTCAGCTGGACCAGCTGGTGATCAGCTCATCTCAGCTGGACGGAGTGTTTGGGTTCTGGGCAGTTGGTCCGGGTCCGGGCGGTGGCGGGCAAGGTGGTCTGGCCATGGTGGTTGAGGCCTGGTGAACCCTTGGGCTAGGCCATGGGCTAAGCCTGGTGGGTCTGGGTCTCTGTTTGGGCTTGGTATCGACCCAAGAAGGGTCAGTTATGGGCGAAGGGATGCTTGTGGTCAAGGGGTGCAACCTATCGACCAAGTCATGCCCTTTCACCTACAAGTCGTGCCTGTTCGTGGGGCAAGACTTACCCCCTCGTCCTCTATAAATAGGAGGACCCTGGGCACGAAATAAGACATCACAGACAGAAGAAAATACAGAGAGAAAGGAGAGAGAGTCGGATTCAATAATCCAATATCGATATGCTTGGTAGGCGATATCGAGACTGTTTTGAGAGAGATCATGAGGGAAGTTGAGAACGACCTTCTGATTGGTTTTGATCATTGATATCAACTCTCAAAACTTTCTCCTGAGTCTGGTAACACACGCAATTAACCAGGGAAGAAGAGAGAGGGCCGAACTTCACTTCCCAAGGATGATATAGCCTTAAAGGGGGTAGTTCTGGAGAGACTGTTTCATGGGAGTTCATGGGATGTGATGCACGATACATGAATGGATCTTATCATTCCTGGAAGTGAATGATAAGACTTGATAAAGGCGTGGCTATTAACATCATGGACGTTCCAGGCAATGGCATGTTATTGGCGAACCATCGCCATGAATCATTGATCGGTAAGATCGTGGTTATGGTTGGGTTTTGGTCCAAGTGCATCCGGATCTCTTCCTTCTTCTTTTCAATACTGGTTCTTCTTCTCTTACTCTGTATTTGCGTGATGAATGTGTGGTTTGGTCACGGAAATGTCTTGGTATGAGCCAAGGTCATGTTCGAGTGGAACCAACCACGATCGTTGGTTCATGGCCGATTGGACGGATGGTTCGATGGGTCATAACCATGAACGGTTTGCCTTTGTTCTGGAAGGGGTAATTCCGTGGGTTCATTTTGCTTGTATGGGCTATTGGTTTATGGCCTTTAGTCGGTCCAAGTGGATTGGATCAAGTCCCAATGGGTCGGTTATGTGGACAGTCCGAATCGTTCCATAGAATGGGCGGTTAGGCTGAACGGTTGGGAATGACCCAAAGGGTACGAGTGCCAAGACTCATGAGTTACCAAGGGTTGTGAGTTACCAAAGGGTGCAAGTAACCAAAAGGCATGAGGTTCCAAGGGTTACGAGTATCAAAGGGTACGAGGACCAAAAGATGCCATTGACCGAAAGGTGCCATCGACCAAAGGGTGCATGTTCCCAAAGGGTGCCATTGGATGCATGTTCTGTCCAATCCATATTGGTTCAGTCCATGACTTATTAAGTCAGGACATACGAACGTGTCGTGATCCAAAAGGTACGAACGTGTCGTGATCCAAAGGTACGAACGTGTCGTGATCCAAGAGGTACGAACGTGTCATGATCCAAAAAGGTATGAACGTGTCGTGATCCAAGAGGTACGAACGTATTGTGATCCAAGGGATGCAAACGGGTCGGGACCAAAGGGTGCGAACGGGTCGGGACCGAAAGGGTACGAACGGGTCGGGACCGAAAGGGTACGAACGGGTCGGGACCGAAAGGGTACGAACGGGTCGGGACCGAAAGGGTACGAACGGTACGGGTCTGAAAGGGTACGAATGATTCGGGACCGAGGAGTACGAATGGATCGTGACCGAGTAGGTGTGATTGTTCAAGTAAAGTTGTATATGATCTAATCATGGTTGAGAAGGGACGACCTGATCCATAAGGATGGATCAAGTGTCGGATCTAACCTGATTAATGAATACATCGTTGCTATGAACACGTTAGATCGGTGGTCTCGGATATAGGCCAATGCCGATCAGGCAAGATGAAGACTCATCAGTTCTAAGTCATGTGAGGATGGTTGGATGATTGACTTAGGATATGATGGGCATTCTCAGTCCAGGAAGGGACTTGGTACTATTGCCTATACGGTGAAACGAGGCTGGATGTTGTATGAGCCGATAAGGCCAAATGCATATCCTTAACTGATTGAAGACTTCTCAAGGGTTACCTTAGTCTGTGGGGATGGTTGGTTGAATGACTAAGTACCCAAAGGGATTTGTCTTATGTAAGAATAAGATAAGAATAAGAAGACACTCAATGAGTCTAATGGTTCATTAGACAAGTAAGTGTAGTTCGGGTCAATGGAGGTCCGATGAGCTACTAAGCTCTGTGGTTGTGGCAAATGTATGATTTATCACATACGTGTTATAATAGTATCTGGTTAAGATGCTAGTAGAATGATTGAGGGGAATGGAACCTCATATCAGTATGACTTGGTTTGGGTTTAGGATCGACCTTTGAGCTAGTTGGTAGTTCATATAACTAACCAAGGATGAGGCGATTAAACCGGACAAGTATTAGATTGGTCATAGACCAATGATATCTAGAAAATATTCCGCTGTGCATAATTTGAAAGGATCTAAGCTAGGATTCGACTAAGGTAGTCGTAAGCTAAGGTCTAAAGATAGCCTCGCTGTTAGGCGAAATTATAAATAAGGGAAAAAATCTAGAGGTTCGGTCTGTGTACTGACGCGAGCGACGTGAGGCTTCGACCGCAGCCTAGTCGGCCGGGTTTGGGTCTTACAACCCGGGTTCATCAGAGATGAAGTTTGTTTCACTTCCTTTCTCTTTCACTTTTTGGGATTCTCTATACAGATCGGCTAAGTATTTTGGCGGTACGACAACCACGTACCCAATGACCCTTTCATACCACATTTGTAGCAAACCTTTTCTGTTTGCCTTTTATCATCCCGGCCCCCTTTCGTTTTCATGGAAGTCCTTATTATTTCTTCATCATACGGAAGAAATCTTCTTCCTCGTCCTCTTCCACGACCAGGATAACGGTTGCGGCCACGTCCACGTCCTCGTCCTCTCCAATTATCAGAACTGGAGGATGCAACATTCGCTTCGGGGAATGGAGCAGATCCAGTTGGACGAGCATGATGGTTTACAGTCACGAGTTGATTATTTTTCTCTGCTACAAGGAAGACTTGCATCAAGTTCGAGTAACGGGTATACCCATTTGGCCCGGTATTGTTGCTGCATGACTATATTTCCAGGATGGAACATGGAGAGAGTTTTCTCGATCATATCATAATCACTTATTTTCTCTCCACATAACATCATCCTCGATGTAATTCCGAACATCGCAGAATTATATTCACTTACACTTTTGTAGTCCTGGAACCGGAGATGGATCCACTCGTGTTTAGATTTCGATAAGATCACATATTTCTGGTGATTGAACCTCTCTTTTAATGATTGCCAGAGGTCCGCAGGATCCTCTTTCGTAATATATTCATATTTTAAACCATCATTTATATGGTGGTCGTAAGAATATCATGGCTTTAGCCTTTTTCTCATCTGACACCGTTTTCGAATTATCGATGATATCCAAAAGCCCGGTTCCTCTCAGGTGAATCTTTGCACCCACTGCCCAAGTCATATAGTTATTTTACGTAATATCAAGGGTATTTATTTCGAGTTTTGTCAAATTCAACATGATAACTCGCTTAGTATTAACTTTGTTTGGTATAAGAGCCTTGTGCTGATAACGTGTTGTAAACTAGCAAAGAAACAAGAGATGAGATTATATTTCTTATATAGATTGCTTTTTGAGAAAGTAAACATGAGAGATAGTTAGTTTTATTTTTCTTACTTTCTTTTCTTTACAACTGATATGAAATGGTATTTATAGGGGAGATGATTTGAGAGACATATGAGGGAGGGATGACAATGTTATCTAAGTTTATGACATGTGTTTCTCCAAATGTTGCAGAAGGATAATCATTATCTAACAGTTAAACGAAACAATGACATCACTGAACTGAAAAAATATAGAGCCAAAGAGATATAGTTTCTAGAAGACAAGATCAAGTCATGAAATCCTTAACATCACTAGGGCTGGGAAAAAATCCAAACCTGAAGAACCAAACCGAATCCGAACAAAATTTATTAAATATCCGAACAGGTTTAAAATTTGATATCTAAAGAACCGAACCAAAAAATATTTTGGATATTTTATATATCCTAATAGATTTATATACTTGAATAGGTTAACTAATTTTTAAATTTAATATCCATAAAAATATCCAAAATGTATAAGATATTTTGAAAATTTTGAAAATATTTCAAAATAAATACAAATAGTCAAGATTAAATATCTAAAATAGCTAAGAACAATCCCAATGGGGATTTTAGCTCCAGTATTCTTAAATAAATATATGTACATGTATATGTATATGTATATATTTATATTAATAATTAATTATGACGTTTTTAACTTTAGGGAAATCCAACCCAAAAGTTCTGTGCACATATACTTTGGACTTTTGGGTTGAGTTTCCCGTAAAGTTAAGAACTCCATTATCAAATACTAATATAAATGAATACATACACATATATGTAGAACCACGAGCTAGAACCCTCATTGGAAGTGCTCTAATCAATACTCAAAACACCAAAAATACTTAAAATATCTATTGATTCTCCATTCAAGTATTCAAGCCAAACCAAATTTTATGTTAAGTTTAGGTATTTTGGCATATATTATTCAAATTTATATGTTTTATATTATTTTTATTTTTATTTATTTTGATAAATTTAAAGTATATATAATTTAAATTTTTAGAATAAATTAAATGGGTTATCCGAGCCCAAAACGAACCCGCAAAACCTCAAACTGAACCCGAACCAAAATTTCTAAATACAGAATGAGACTAAAGTCTTTAACCTCAAAAACACAAAACCTGAATAGATCCAAACCGAATCCGAATAGGTACCCGAACGCCCACCCTAATCATCACTTTTAGCTTGATCCATGCATTTCATATCATGTGATTTGTCTTTATACTATTCAAATATTATCTCGTCGATTAATCTTACCATTTTATTTTTTGGAAAAATTGACTTTTAATCCTGAACATTCAAAAATAAGTAAAAAAACCTGGAAATCCAAAACAGGCCATTTTAAACCACGAACTCCTAGTCAAACAAAATAAAACCATGAACTTTCGTTGACCAAGCCCTTTTAACATCATAATTAATTATCCGTTATATGTTGTTTAACAGACATGTTTAGTCACTAAACAATGTTGTTTTGACAAAAAAAAAACTAATCTAAACCCAAAAATCCCCAATTCATCTCCTTAAATTCCTAGCTTCTCAGCTCTTGTTTTCCAATTGCTCTCCTAAAATCACAAAACTCGGCTCTAGTTATATCTCTCTTTAGAATCATGAAATGTTGATTTCCTTTAATTGTGGCTGTGGGGGAAGGATTACGAAGTTCACATCAAGCACCCAAGACAATCTCGGGCGTCCCTTCTTCAGTTGTGAAACCAGATGAGAGGTAAAGTGAGTTTGATTTTATGTATTGTGAGCAGAGGCCATAATGTGACTTTGGTTTTTTCTTCGTTTTAAAGGATCACTTGTTCAAATGGGTGGAAGAAGCTCTACTCGAAGAGGTTGAAGATGCATTTCCTAAAATAGAAGTCCATGAAACCGAGAATGAAAAGATGAAAGCCGAGATTGAAGATTTGATAGAATTTGCTTTTGAAAAACAAAATCAAAATGGAGAAGAACAAAGTCATAATCAAATATCTTGTGGTGTATGATGTCTTTCTTAGTGTAGCATTTGGAGCATATGTGATTACTAATGTGTTTTATGATTTATGTTTGGTTATGTATGTCCTTTGGAATGCATGAGATTATGGTAAGAGATTATGTTTGGTTATGCTTATGTATAAGATTATGTTTAGTTATGCTTATGCTTATGTGTTTTGGTACCTTATTCTTTGATTTATTACACATATAAACTCAATCTTAGACAAGATAAACCATCTTAAACATAAATCATCCATAACATAAGACAAAGCATCCAAAAAACAAAGAAAAAGCATCCAAAACACCATAACACAAATACAAATCATCGAAAACATAAGACAAAGCATCCATCACACAAGACATCCGAAAAAAGAAAAGTAAAACTAAGACTTCGACAACCGCAATCACCTCATCCTACTTGTGATCCTTGAGGAATCTCTTGTGATGGTTCTTGAACATCCATATCCCTTATGATGTTTTTCCTGAACAAAAGAAAAATTACGAACAATTACTATACTAAACTTAACAATATATGTAAATGATTTCTTAAGATGCAAATGTACCTGAGAGTGAAGTCTTGGTCGTCCTCTTGGCCTTTTTGGTGGTGGCTCAACAGTAGAATTTGAGCATGTAGTTTTGTTGTGGCCTTCTTCATGAAAATTAGAAAATGTGATCACACACCATTCTGACCTTTCTTTCTCTCATAGTTGCTTGGTCGAACTCGGTTTCCTAATCTATAGGTGGTGGTAAGACATGTAAACTATTAAGTTGAGGCCATAGCTCATATATTGTACATGTCTAATACCACAAGAGTAGGTTAACCGCCACATCTTAGCAGTGTAATAGTTAGAAAAAAATCACCAAACCTAAGATTCTTTGCAATGATAAACACATGAAGCATGGAGACACGTTATCCCTGTCAATTGCCACTTTATACAACCACAAGTTCTAGCTTCAATATCCACAAAATATGCAACACCAAAATCATGTATCTCATGAACATCTCCATAAGCCAAATACCTTTTGCAATCCTTCGACCTCTCTTTTGTAGCTTCCATTCCTTATGTGCTCTCTTAGTTAATCATGTCTTCAACTTTGAACTTACAATAGATCTTTTAGCATTACGAACCATGCATTGTCTCCTTCTATCTTTTAACAACTCAAGCAAAGGTTTCTTTCTATCTTCTTATTGGTCTTATTGAAAGATTCACTAAGGTTGTTCATGTTGTCATTACAACATGATCTTATTATAAAGTAAGCCATAGACCATGCTAATGGGTTTGTCCTAAGTAGAATATCATACGCACATGCACTATAGTCTCAAGCGCTTTCATATTGTCTTTGTAACCTCCTTCGTGTAGCTGCGTTGCTATTTTTCCTAAATAGAATCTCTAATTAGGATCTTTGTTGTCTCTCTTCCAGTTGGCTAAAATGTGTCTTGAACACAGATGTTCAGCCTTTGGAAGCTCTTATTTCACAGCATTCAACAGTTCTTATAGAAACCAATACATAATCTTAGTTAATTATTTGAAGAGCAAACTCTATATAGATAAGTTATATGTATTTCATACCTTTTGCTTGTCCGATATTATGGTGATTTTAGCAGCATTCTCTAGTCCCAAATCAGCTTGAGAAGCTTCACAAACCATTCCTAATTGATATTATTCTCAATCTTAACCACAGCCCATGTGATTGGCACTATTTTATTATCTTCATCTCTTCCTACATCAGCTAGTAGATGGCCTTTGGATATCCCACTTCAGAAAGGCACCATCTAACCCAATAATATTATATAAGTTTCTCTTTTCGCTGCAAAACAAATGTACTTTCGATTGAATCTTTGCTTGCTTGTTGGATTTGACCCTAGAATAGTCTCAATCGCCACCGTAAAATATGGGTTCGTTCTCACAACCTCTGTCTTATAACACCATATGCGAGAAACGTGTGTTTCATGGCATGCTTTCTTTCCTGGTACAGTTTGGACTTGGCTTTTTCACATTGCTCCTCGATGACAATCAAATTGAACTCTCTCTTTATCTCATTAGCCATTTCTTTCTTGGTGAACTTCGAGTTTATCCTCAATTTTTTTCAAAGATTGACGCAATTGATGACCTTTTTAACATCTTCGAATAAAACGATCTCAAACATATATGCTCACTGATGTATATTTTTATCTGCATTTTGTGCTTTCTCCTCTTATAGGAAAAATATACTCTCCATGGACATTTTGTCTCTTTGTCTAATTTTTTGCACCAAGCTGTTTCGATGAAGACTTGTAAAGCTTGATATAGTACCTTGTCCGTAAAGAGTACCTTAGCAATGCAACCTTAAAGTCAGTAGCACTGTTGAACGTCTTCCCTAGAAACAAGAGCTCTTCACTGTCAACCGTGTTGGCACGCATCTCTTTACGCTCCATACCGTCTTCATCATCATCATCAAATGATAACATATTAGGAATAATATCTTCATCCCAAATGTCGTTACCACTATCTACGTCACTTGCTTTCTTCTGCTTCTCTAGCAACATCCCCAAAGTGAACTCTGAAATCTGCACAATCTTCTTCATCAACTATGATTCCATTGGCCTCGTCTTTCTTTTCTAACTAATCATCATCATCATCATCATACACAATAGCCTCACAATCATCTTCTCCAGTTGCTTCTCCTTCTCTATATCCTCCATTGTTTCCTCATGCAACCGTTTCAACTACAATATCTTTGGCTCCAATCTCTTTGCCTCTGAAGTTCGGCTAGAAATTCTTCGCCTCTAACATCATCGACTCTACTCAAACCTTCCCATGTACTACGAGTGCGTCATAGTGAAGGGATTTATCTCTTTTCCTTGGACACATCTTTCTAAGCTCTGAGTTTGGTGATTTGGAAACAAGAGATGCAGGAAAGTAGGGATTTAAGGAGATGAACTGGGGGTTTTCGTGTTTAGATTAGGTTTATGTATTGTCCAAAAGTGTCGTTTAGTAACTAAATGTCTGTTAATGATGTTTAGCGGATAATTAATTAGGGATGTTAAAAGGGTTTGGTCAATGTAAGTTTATGCTCATTGTGTTGACTATAAGTTTGTGGTTTAAATGACCTGTTTTGAAGCTTGTAGTTTTTTTGCTTATTTTAAAAGTTCATGATTAAAAAGTCAATTTCTCTTTTTTCTTACCATTCATGTTTGATGCGGTGGTTGTAGTGTAATTTGATTAACTTCAAAAAAAATACCAAATCACTAAATTAGTATAACTTCATCTCTAATAAAACATCATAAATGACACAATCACATCAAATACTAAAATAATATTTTTACTTTATGTTTAACCATAAATAAATAGTATTATTAATTAGTTGTAAATTACATTTTAAAAATAAAGTATTTTATATTTTTACATTCAAAATATTTAAACATTATTTATTTATATTTTAATTGATAATACGATTAATTACATCAAATTGTAATAGATAAAAAATTATTTTAAATATATAAAATATTTAATTTCAACTAATATTTTATACATAAATATTGATATCTACCTTACCAGATACTTAACCACTAGGCTAAATAAAATTTAAAGAACATTGTAAACACTGAAATTGTTTTTAGTGCAAATGTTACATATACACTTAAACTCATAACCTTAACAAAACCAGTGCAGAAAACAAAAATCACAATCGAATTATAGCAAAAACTCTTGTGGAGCTCTGACTCTATTAGTGCATCTAGTTACATTCATATACAAATAACTAAAAATTACATTTTTGAGATCTATCTTAATACTCTTATGTAGAGCTCTCACTTTCTCTGCATTTGCAGGTGCGGATTACGAGAGATATACGTAGACCACCCATAATAGAAGTGTTAAAAGTGGATTTCAAACTGTTTTATTACCATGTAATGAAAGTATTGAAATACGTGGATCAATAACCATTGAAAAAAAATTATGTGGCCTAGAGCTGCCACATGTCGCTTCATGATTGAGCAGAAACATTGAACGTTGTGTAGGCACTCGCGCGGCTCAACCCGATTTCTTTTTTATTTTTTAATCTGGATAAAGTTAAAAGAGAATTGCCAAGTGTGACTCAAAACTG
>CAJHQP010007256.1:0-33269 GCA_905132765.1 Moricandia arvensis
AATCAGTTAAAATTGACTGGAAGTTGAATAAACTCATAGGCAGTTATGTGAGGAAGAAACCTATCCCACTTCTATTACCAAGCATTCAAGATTTAGCCTGTTCAGACATATGCCAATATCTCATGATTTCTAATCAAACCAGAGAACCAAGATGTAAGAAGTTATGATTTTGGAACGCCAGTAATCAATTGAAAACTTCACCCGAAGTGTCAATAAATCTCATAGGCAGTTATGAGGGAGAGCTATCCCACTTTTTATTCCGGTAATTACAAGATTAGCCTTTGCAGACATATGGCCAATATCTTCATGTTTCTAATTCGAATCAGGAAGAACCCAATGTAAAGAAGCATGATTTTGAAGCATTACTAAGTTGCCACTAAACCATGAAGTGAAAAAATCTACATAGAAGTTAAAATTATGAGGATGAACTACCCCACTTTCTATTCAGCAGTTGAATCCGAGATTAGCGTGTTCAGACATTAGGCCCAATGTCTGTCATGATCTAATCAAACAACAAGGAACCAATAATAAGAAGCACAATTTGTAACAAATAATCATGGAAGTGACCAGTAATTTGAATAATCCCATAGAATTATGATTTTGAAGAAGCTATCCGTATTTCTATCCAGTGATTCAACATTAGCCTTTCGGACATATTGGCCAATATCTTCATTTGATCTAATCAAACCAGGAGAACCAAGAATTAAGAAGCATTATTTGAAGCCATTAACAGTGGAAAAATTATCCAGGAAGTTTAATAAATCCATAGCGATTGTGAGAAAAGAAGCTATCCCACTTTCCTATTCTAGTGATCAAATTAGCATGATTCAGACATAAGGCAATATCTTCATGATTCTAATTCAAACCAGAGGAACCAATGTAGAAGCATGAATTTTGAAACCATTAATCAGTGGTTGGTAAAGTACCAGAAGTTGAATAATTCTCATAGAGTTTTGAGAAAACCTAGCCCACTTTCTATTCCATTATTCAAGATTAGCCTTTCGGACATTAGGCAATATCTCATAATAATTCTGATCAAACCAAGATGTAAGAAGCATTGATTTAGAACCATATCAGGTAAATGACCAGGAAGTTGAATAAATCTCATAGAGTTTGAAGAACAACCTATCCTATTTCTAGTACCAGATTCAGAGAATTAGCCTTTTCGCGACATATACAATATCCTTCATGATCTAATCAAACTAGAGAACCAAGATGTCAAGAAGCATGATTTGAACCAGTAATCATTGGAAACTACCCCGAAGTAGACTAAATGTCATAGAGTATGCAGAATGAACCCTATCCCATTTTCTATCCACTATTCAAAATTAAGGCTTTTCAGAACAATTATGGCAATAACTTCATGATTACTAATAAACCCAGGAGGAAAACAAGATGTAAGAAGCATGATATGAACCATTTAATCTGGACAATCACCAGGAAAGCTTGAATAATGCCTCATAGCGATTAAGAGGAAAAGTTATCCCACTTTCTATTCCAGTGATTCCAGATTAGCCTATTCGAACAGTATGAAATATTCTTCATGATTTCTAATCAAAACCAGAGGAAGAAATAGTAAGAAACATGATATAAACCATTAATCAGTTGAAAATTAACGCATGAAGTTGAACAAATCTCATAGATTAGAGGAAAAAAAATTATCCCACTTTATATTCTAGTTATTGAAGTTTAGCTTGTTCAGACATATGGCAATATCTTCATGATTCTAATCAAACCATGAGGAACCAAGATGTAAGAAGCATGATTTGGAATGATTAATCAGTTAAAATTGACTGGGAAGTTGAATAAATCTCATAGGAGTTATGAGGAAGAACCTATCCCACTTTCTATTACAATGATTCAAGATTAGCCTGTTCAGACATATGGCAATATCTTCATGATTCTAATCAAACCAGGAGGAACCAAGATGTAAGAAGTATGATTTGGAACCAGTAATCATTGAAAACTTACCCAGGAAGTTCAATAAATCTCATAGGAGTTATGAGGGAGAAGCTATCCCACTTTTTATTCCGGTAATTCAAGATTAGCCTGTTCAGACATATGGCAATATCTTCATGTTTCTAATCGAACCAGGAAGAACCATGATGTAAGAAGCATGATTTTGAAGCATTACTAAGTGGACTATAACCATGAAGTTGAAAAAATCTCATAGAAGTTATGAGGATGAAGCTATCCCACTTTCTATTCAGGTGAATCCGAATTAGCGTGTTCAGACATATGGCAATGTCTTCATGATTCTAATCAAACAACAAGGAACCAATATATAAGAAGCACAATTTGTAACAAATAATCAGTGGATAGTGACCAGTAATTTGAATAATCCCATAGAATTTATGAGGAAGAAGCTATCCGTATTTCTATTCCAGTGATTCAACATTAGCCTTTCGGACATATGGCAATATCTTCATGATTCTAATCAAACCAGGAGGAACCAAGATATAAGAAGCATTATTTGGAACCATTAATCAGTGGAAAATTATCCAGGAAGTTGAATAAATCTCATAGGAGTTGTGAGAAAGAAGCTATCCCACTTTCTATTCTAGTGATTCAAGATTAGCATGTTCAGACATAAGGGAATATCTTCATGATTCTAATCAAACCAGGAGGAACCAAGATGTAGAAGCATGATTTGGAACCATTAATCAGTGTAAAGTGACCAGGAAGTTGAATAATTCTCATAGGAGTTTTGAGGAAGAACCTAGCCCACTTTCTATTCCAGTTATTCAAGATTAGCCTTTTCGGACATATGGCAATATCTTCATAATTCTGATCAAACCAAGATGTAAGAAGCATGATTTAGAACCATTATCAGTGTAAAGTGACCAGGAAGTTGAATAAATCTCATAGGAGTTATGAGGAACAACCTATCCTATTTTCTATTCCAGTGATTCAAGATTAGCCTTTTCGGACATATGACAATATCTTCATGATTCTAATCAAACTAGGAGGAACCAAGATGTAAGAAGCATGATTTGGAACCAGTAATCATTGGAAACTTACCCCGGAAGTAGACTAAATGTCATAGGAGTTATGAGGATGAACCTATCCCATTTTCTATTCCAGCTATTCAAAATTAGGCTTTTCAGACATATGGCAATACCTTCATGATTCTAATAAACCCAGGAGGAAACAAGATGTAAGAAGCATGATATGGAACCATTAATTCGTGGACAATCACCAGGAAGTTGAATAAATCTCATAGGAGTTAAGAGGAAGAAGTTATCCCACTTTCTATTTCCAGTGATTCCAGATTAGCCTATTCGAACATATGACAATATCTTCATGATTCTAATCAAACCAGGAGGAAGAAATATGTAAGAAACATGATATGAAACCATTAATCAGTTGAAAATAACCATGAAGTTGAACAAATCTCATAGGAGTTATGAGGAAAAAAATATCCCACTTTATATTCTAGTTATTGAAGTTTAGCTTGTTCAGACATATGGCAATATCTTCATGATTTTAATCAAACAATGAGGAAACAAGATGTAAGAAGCATTATTTGGAATGACTAATCAGTTAAAATTGACTGGGAAGTTGAATAAATCTCATAGGAGTTATGAGGAAGAACCTATCCCACTTTCTATTACAATGATTTAAGATTAGCCTGTTCAGACATATGACAATATCTTCATGATTCTAATCAAACCAGGAGGAACCAAGATCTAAAAAAGTATGATTTGGAACCAGTAATCATTGGAAACTCACCCAGGAAGTTGAATAAATCTCATAGGAGTTATGAGGAAGAAGCTATCCCACTTTTTATTCCAGTGATTCAAGATTAGCCTGTTCAGACATATGACAATATCTTCATGATTCTAATCGAACCAGGAGGAACCATGATGTAAGAAGCATGATTTTGAACCATTACTAAGTGGACTATAACCATGAAATTGAAAAAATCTCATAGGAGTTATGAGAATGAAGCTATCCCACTTTCTATTCAGGTGAATCCGAATTAGCGTGTTCAGACATATGGCAATGTCTTCATGATTCAAATCAAACAACGAGGAACCAATATGTAAGAAGCACGATTTGTAACAAATAATCAGTGGATAGTGACCAGTAATTTGAATAATCCCGTAGAATTTATGAAGAAGAAGCTATCCGTCTTTCTATTCCAGTGATTCAAGATTAGACTTTTGGACATATGGCAATATCTTCATGATTCTAATCAAACCAGGAGGAACCAAGATGTAAGAAGCATTATTTGGAACCATTAATCAGTGGAAAATTATCCAGGAAGTTGAATAAATCTCATAGGAGTTGTGAGAAAGAAGCTATCCCACTTTCTATTCTAGTGATTCAAGATTAGCATGTTCAGACATATGGGAATATCTTCATGATTCTAATCAAACCAGGAGGAACCAAGATGTAGAAGCATGATGTGGAACCATTAATCAGTGTAAAGTGACCAGGAAGATGAATAATTCTCATAGGAGTTTTGAGGAAGAACCTAGCCCACTTTCTATTCCAGTTATTCAAGATTAGCCTTTTCGGACATATGGCAATATCTTCATAATTCTGATCAAACCAAGATGTAAGAAGCATGATTTGGAACCATTAATCAGTGTAAAGTGACCAGGAAGTTGAATAAATCTCATAGGAGTTATGAGGAACAACCTATCCCACTTTCTATTCCAGTGATTCAAGATTAGCCTTTTCGGACATATGACAATATCTTCATGATTCTAGTCAAACTAGGAGGAACCAAGATGTATGAACTATGATTTGGAACCAGTAATCATTGGAAACTTACCCCGGAAGTAGACTAAATGTCATAGGAGTTATGAGGATGAACCTATCCCATTTTCTATTCCAGTTATTCAAAATTAGGCTTTTCAGACATATGGCAATATCTTCATGATTCTAATAAACCCAGGAGGAAACAAGATGTAAGAAGCATGATATGGAACCATTAATTTGTGGACAATCACAAGGAAGTTGAATAAATCTCATAGGAGTTAAGAGGAAGAAGTTATCCCACTTTTTATTTCCAGTGATTCCAGATTAGCCTATTCGAACATATGGCAATATCTTCATGATTCTAATCAAACCAGGAGGAAGAAAGACGTAAGAAACATGATATGAAACCATTAATCAGTTGAAAATAACCATGAAGTTGAACAAATCTCATAGGAGTTATGAGGAAAAAGCTATCCCACTTTATATTCCAGTTAATCAAGTTTAGCCTGTTCAGACATATGGCAATATCTTCATGATTTTAATCAAACAATGAGGAAACAAGATGTAAGAAGCATGATTTGGAATGATTAATCAGTTAAAATTGACTGGGAAGTTGAATAAATCTCATAGGAGTTATGAGGAAGAACCTATCCCACTATCTATTACAATGATTCAAGATTAGCCTGTTCAGACATATGGCAATATCTTCAGGATTCTAATCAAACCAGGAGGAACCAAGATGTAAGAAGTATGATTTGGAACCAGTAATCATTGGAAACTTACCCAGGAAATTGAATAAATCTCATAGGAGTTATGAGGAAGAAGCTATCCCACTATTTATTCCAGTGATTTAAGATTAGTCTGTTCAGACATATGGCAATATCTTCATGATTCTAATCGAACCAGGAGGAACCATGATGTAAGAAGCATGATTTTGAACCATTACTAAGTGTACTATAACCATGAAGTTGAAAAAATCTCATTGGAGTTATGAGAATGAAGCTATCCCACTTTCTATTCAGGTGAATCCGAATTAGCGTGTTCAGACATATGGCAATGTCTTCATGATTCCAATCAAACAACGAGGAACCAATATGTAAGAAGCACGATTTGCAACAAATAATCAGTGGATAGTGACCAGTAATTTGAATAATCCCATAGAATTTATGAGGAAGAAGCTATCCGTCTTTCTATTCCAGTGATTCAAGATTAGCCTTTCGGACATATGACAATATCTTCATGATTCTAATCAAACCAGGAGGAACCAAGATTTAAGAAGCATTATTTGGAACCGTTAATCAGTGGAAAATTATCCAGGAAGTTGAATAAATCTCATAGGAGTTGTGAGAAAGAAGCTATCCCACTTTCTATTCTAGTGATTCAAGATTAGAATGTTCAGACATATGGGAATATCTTCATGATTCTAATCAAACCAGGAGGAACCAAGATGTAGAAGCATGATTTGGAACCATTAATCAGTGTAAAGTGACCAGGAAGTTGAATAATTATCATAGGAGTTTTGAGGAAGAACCTAGCCCACTTTCTATTCTAGTTATTCAAGATTAGCCTTTTCGAACATATGGCAATATCTTCATAATTCTGATCAAACCAAGATGTAAGAAGCATGATTTGGAACCATTAATCAGTGTAAAGTGACCAGGAAGTTGAATAAATCTCATAGGAGTTATGAGGAACAACCTATCCCACTTTCTATTCCAGTGATTCAAGATTAGCCTTTTCGGACATATGACAATATCTTCATGATTCTAATCAAACTAGGAGGAACCAAGATGTAAGAAGCATGATTTGGAACCAGTAATCATTGAAAACTTACCCCGGAAGTAGACTAAATGTCATAGGAGTTATGAGGATGAACCTATCCCATTTTCTATTCCAGCTATTCAATATTAGGCTTTTCAGACATATGGCAATATCTTCATGATTCTAATAAACCCAGGAGGAAACAAGATGTAAGAAGCATGATATGGAACCATTCATTCGTGGACAATCACCAGGAAGTTGAATAAATCTCATAGGAGTTAAGAGGAAGAAGTTATCCCACTTTTTATTTCCAGTGATTCCAGATTAGCCTATTCTAACATATGGCAATATCTTCATGATTCTAATCAAACCAGGAGGAAGAAAGACGTAAGAAACATGATATGAAACCATTAATCAGTTGAAAATAACCATGAAGTTGAACAAATCTCATAGGAGTTATGAGGAAAAAGCTATCCCACTTTATATTCCAGTTATTCAAGTTTAGCCTGTTCAGACATATGGCAATATCTTCATGATTTTAATCAAACAATGAGGAAACAAGATGTAAGAAGCATGATTTGGAATGATTAATCAGTTAAAATTGACTGGGAAGTTGAATAAATCTCATAGGAGTTATGAGGAAGAACCTATCCCACTATCTATTACAATGATTCAAGATTAGCCTGTTCAGACATATGGCAATATCTTCATGATTCTAATCAAACCAGGAGGAACCAAGATGTAAGAAGTATGATTTGGAACCAGTAATCATTGAAAACTTACCCAGGAAATTGAATAAATCTCATAGGAGTTATGAGGAAGAAGTTATCCCACTTTTTATTCCAGTGATTCAAGATTAGCATGTTCAGACATATGACAATATCTTCATGATTCTAATCGAACCAGGAGGAACCATGATGTAAGAAGCTTGATTTTGAACCATTACTAAGTGGACTATAACCATGAAGTTGAAAAAATCTCATAGGAGTTATGAGGATGAAGCTATCCCACTTTCTATTCAGGTGAATCCGAATCAGCGTGTTCAGACATATGGCAATGTCTTCATGATTCTAATCAAACAACGAGGAACCAATATGTAAGAAGCACGATTTGCAACAAATAATCAGTGGATAGTGACCAGTAATTTGAATAATCCCATAGAATTTATGAGGAAGTAGCTATCCGTCTTTCTATTCTAGTGATTCAAGATTAGCCTTTTGGACATATGGCAATATCTTCATGATTCTAATCAAACCAGGAGGAACCAAGATGTAAGAAGCATTATTTGGAACCATTAATCAGTGGAAAATTATCCAGGAAGTTGAATAAATCTCATAAGAGTTGTGAGAAAGAAGTTATCCCACTTTCTATTCTAGTGATTCAAGATTAGCATGTTCAGACACATGGGAATATCTTCATGATTCTAATCAAAGCAGGAGGAACCAAGATGTAGAAGCATGATTTGGAACCATTAATCAGTGTAAAGTGACCAGGAAGATGAATAATTCTCATAGGAGTTTTCAGGAAGAACCTAGCCCACTTTCTATTCCAGTTATTCAAGATTAGCCTTTTCGAACATATGGAAATATCTTCATAATTCTGATCAAACCAAGATGTAAGAAGAATGATTTGGAACCATTAATCAGTGTAAAGTGACCAGGAAGTTGAATAAATCTCATAGGAGTTATGAGGAACAACCTATCCCACTTTCTATTCCAGTGATTCAAGATTAGCCTTTTCAGACATATGACAATATCTTCATGATTCTAATCAAACTAGGAGGAACCAAGATATAAGAACCATGATTTGGAACCAGTAATCATTGGAAACTTACCCCGGAAGTAGACTAAATGTCATAGGAGTTATGAGAATGAACCTATCCCATTTTCTATTCCAGTTATTCAAAATTAGGCTTTTCAGACATATGGTAATATCTTCATGATTCTAATAAACCCAGGAGGAAACAAGATGTAAGAAGCATGATATGGAACCATTAATTCGTGGACAATCACCAGGAAGTTGAATAAATCTCATAGAAGTTAAGAGGAAGAAGTTATCCCACTTTTTATTTCCAGTGATTCCAGATTAGCCTATTCGAATACATGATATGAAACCATCAAACCAAGATGTAAGAAGCATGATTTGGAACCATTAATCAGTGTAAAGTGACCAGGAAGCTGAATAAATCTCATAGGAGTTATGAGGAAAAAGCTATCCCACTTTATATTCCAGTTATTCAAATTTAGCCTGTTCAGACAGATGGCAATATCTTCATGATTTTAATCACACAATGAGGAAACAAGATGTAAGAAGCATGATTTGGAATGATTAATCAGTTAAAATTGACTGGGAAGTTGAATAAATCTCATAGGAGTTATGAGGAAAGAATCTATCCCACTATCTATTACAATGATTCAAGATTAGCCTGTTCAGACATATGGCAATATCTTCATGATTCTAATCAAACCAGGAGGAACCAAGATGTAAGAAGTATGATTTGGAACCAGTAATCATTGGAAACTTACCCAGGAAGTTGAATAAATCTCATAGGAGTTATGAGGAAGAAGCTATCCCACTATTTATTCCAGTGATTCAAGATTAGCCTGTTCAGACATATGGCAATATCTTCATGATTCTAATCGAACCAGGCGGAACCATGATGTAAGAAGCATGATTTTGAACCATTACTAAGTGGACTATAACCATGAAGTTGAAAAAATCTCATAGGAGTTATGAGGATGAAGCTATCCCACTTTCTATTCAGGTGAATCCGAATCAGCGTGTTCAGACATATGGCAATGTCTTCATGATTCTAATCAAACAACGAGGAACCAATATGTAAGAAGCACGATTTGCAACAAATAATCAGTGGATAGTGACCAGTAATTTGAATAATCCCATAGAATTTATGAGGAAGAAGCTATCCGTCTTTCTATTCCAGTGATTCAAGATTAGCCTTTCGGACATATGACAATATCTTCATGATTCTAATCAAACCAGGAGGAACCAAGATTTAAGAAGCATTATTTGGAATCATTAATCAGTGGAAAATTATCCAGGAAGTTGAATAAATCTCGTAGGAGTTGTGAGAAAGAAGCTATCCCACTTTCTATTCTAGTGATTCAAGATTAGCATGTTCATACATATGGGAATATCTTCATGATTCTAATCAAACCAGGAGGAACCAAGATGTAGAAGCATGATTTGGAACCATTAATCAGTGTAAAGTGACCAGGAAGTTGAATAATTCTCATAGGAGTTTTGAGGAAGAACCTAGCCCACTTTCTATTCCAGTTATTCAAGATTAGCCTTTTCGGACATATGGCAATATCTTCAAAATTCTGATCAAACCAAGATGTAAGAAGCATGATTTGGAACCATTAATCAGTGTAAAGTGACCAGGAAGTTGAATAAATCTCATAGGAGTTATGAGGAACAACCTGTCCCACTTTCTATTCTAGTGATGCAAGATTAGCCTTTTCGGACATATGACAATATCTTCATGATTCTAATCAAACTAGGAGGAACCAAGATGTAAGAAGCATTATTTGGAAACTTACCCCGGAAGTAGACTAAATGTCATAGGAGTTATGAGGATGAACCTATCCCATTTTCTATTCCAGTTATTCAAGATTAGGCTTTTCAGACATATGGCAATATCTTCATGATTCTAATAAACCCAGGAGGAAACAAGATGTAAGAAGCATGATATGAAACCATTAATTCGTGGACAATCACCAGGAAGTTGAATAAATCTCATAGGACTTAAGAGGAAGAAGTTATCCCACTTTCTATTTCCAGTGATTCCAGATTAGCCTATTCGAACATATGGCAATATCTTCATGATTCTAATCAAAACAGGAGGAAGAAAGATGTAAGAAACATGATATGAAACCATTAATCAGTTGAAAATAACCATGAAGTTGAACAAATCTTATAGGAGTTATGAGGAAAAAGCTATCCCACTTTATATTCCAGTTATTCAAGTTTAGCTTGTTCAGACATATGGCAATATCTTCATGATTTTAATCAAACAATGAGGAAACAAGATGTAAGAAACATGATTTGGAATGATTTATCAGTGGAAAGTGACTGGGAAGTTGAATAAATCTCATAGGAGCTATGTTCGGACATATGGCAATATCTTCATGATTCTAATTGAACCAGGAGAAACCCTGATGTAACAAGCATGATTTGGAACCATTAAATAGTGGACTATAACCATGAATTTGAATAAATATCATAGGATTTATGAGGAAGAAGCTATCCCACTTTATATTCAGGTGAACCTAGATTGGCCTGTTCGGACATATGTCAATGTCTTCATGATTCTAATCAAACCAGGAGGAAAAAGATGTAAGAATCATGATATGGACAATTATTCGTGGAATGTAACCATGAAGTTGAATAATTCTAATAGGAGTTAAAAGGAAGAAGCTATCCCACTTTTTATTACAGTGATTCAAGATTAGCATGTTCAGACATATGGCAATATATTCATGATTCTAATCAAACCAGGAGGAACCAATATGTAAGAAGCATGATTTGGAACGATTAATCAGTTGAAATTGACTGGGAAGTTGAACAAATCTCATAGGAGTTATGAGGATAAACCTATCCCACTTTCTATTACAGTGATTCAAGGTTAGCTTGTTCGGACATATGGCAATATCTTCATGATTTTTATCAAACCAGGGGGACCGGAGATGTAAGAAGCATGATTTGGAACCATTAATCAATGAAAAGTGCCCAGAAAGTTGAATAAATCTCATATTAGTTATGAGGAAGAACCTAGCCCACTTTCTATTCCAGTGATTTAAGATTAGCCTTTTCGGACATATGGCAACATCTTCATGATTCTAATCAAACCAGGAGGAACCAAGATGTAAGATGCATGATTTGGAAACATTAATCAGTGGAAAGTGACCAGGAAGTTGAATAAATCTCATAGGAGTAATGAGGAAGAACCTATCCTACTTTCTATTCCAATGATTCAAGATTAGCTTGTTCGGACATATGGCAAAGTCTTCATGATTCTTATCAAACCACAAGCAATCAATATGTAAGAAGCACGATTTGTAACAAATAATCAGTGGATAGTGACCAGTAATTTGAATAATCCCATAGAAGTTATGAGAAAGAAGCTATCCGACTTTCTATTCCAGCGATTCAAGATTAGCCTTTTCGGACATATGGCAATATCTTCATGATTCTAATCAAACCAGGAGGAACCAAGATGTAAGAAGCATGATTTGGAACAATTAATCAGTTAAAATTGACTGGGAAGGTTAATAAATCTCATAGGAGTTATGAGGAAGAACCTATCCCACTTTTTATTACCGTGATTCAGGATTAGCATGTTCAGATATATGACAATATCTTCATGATTCTAATCAAAGAAGGAGGAACCAAGATGTAAGAAGCATGATTTGGAACCAGTAATCAGTGGAAACTTACCCATGAAGTTGACTAAACCTCATAGGAGTTATGAGGTAGAAGCTATCCCACGTTTTATTCCAGGGATTCAAGATTAGCTTTTTCGGACATATGGCAATATCTTTATGATTCTAATCGAACCAGGAGGAACCATGATTTAAGAATCATGATTTCGAACCATTATTAGCCATGAAGTTGAAAAAATCTCATAGGAGTTATGAGGAAGAAGTTATCCCACTTTCTATTTAGGTGAATGCGGTTTAGCGTGTTCAGACATATGGCAATGTCTTCATAATTCTAATCAAACCACGAGGAACCAATCTGTAAGAAGCACGATTTGTAACAAATAATCAGTGGATAGTGACCAGAAATTTGAATAATCCCATAGAAGTTATGAGAAAGAAGCTATCCGACTTTCTATTCCAGCGATTAAAAATTAGCCTTTTCGGACATATGGCAATGTCTTCATGATTCTAATCAAACCACGAGGAACCAATATATAAGAAGCATTATTTTGAACCATTAATCAGTGGAAAATCATCCAGGAAGTTGCATTAATCTCATAGGAGTTATGAGGAAGAAGCTATCCCACTTTCTACTCCAAAGATTCAAGATTAGCCTGTTCAGACATATGGAAATATCTTTATGATTCTAGTCAAACCAGGAGGAACCAAGATGTAAGAAGCGTGATTTGGTACCAGTAATCAGTGGAAACTTACTCAGGAAGTTTAATAAATCTCATAGGAGTTATGAGGGAGAAGCTATCTCACTTTCTATTCCAGTGATTCAAGATTAGCCTCTTCGGACATATGGCAGTATCTTCATGATTCTAATCAAACCAGGAGGAACCAAGATGTAAGAAGCATGTTTTGGAACCATTAAGCAGTTGAATGTAGCCAGGATGTTGCATAAATCTCATAGGAGTTATGAGGAAGAAGCTATCCCACTTTTTACTCCAATGATTCACGATTAGCCTGTTCAGACATATGGCAATATCTTTATGATTCTAATCAAACCAGGAGGAACCAAGATGTAATAAGCATGATTTGGAACCATTAAGCAGCGGAAACTGACCAGGAAGGTGAATAAACCTCATAGGAGTTATGAGGAAGAACCTATCCCACTTTCTATTACAGTGATTCAAGATTAGCATGTTCAGACATATGTTAATATCTTCATGATTCAAATCAAACAAGGAGGAACCAAGATGTAAGAAGCATGATTTGGAACCAGTAATCAGTGGAAACTTACCCATGAAGTTGAATAAACCTCATAGGAGTTATGAGGAAGAAGCTACCCCACTTTCTATTCCAGTGATTCAAGATTAGCCTTTTCGGAGATATGGCAATATCTTCATGATTCTAATCGAACAAGGAGGCACCATGATTTAAGAATCATGATTTCAAACTATTACTAAGTGGACTATAACCATGAAGTTGAAAAAATCTCATAGGAGTTATGAGGAAGAAGTTATTGCACTTTCTATTCAGGTGAATCCGGATCAGCGTGTTCAGACATACGGCAATGTCTTCATGATTCTTATCAAACCACGAGCAACCAATATGTAAGAAGCACGATTTGTAACAAATAATCAGTGGATAGTGACCAGTAATTTGAATAATCCCATAGAAGTTATGAGGAAGAAGCTATCCGACTTTCTATTCTAGCGATTCAAGATTAGCCTTTTCGGACATATGGCAATGTCTTCATGATTCTAATCAAACAAGGAGGAACCAAGATGTAAGAAGCATTATTTTGAACCATTAATCAGCGGAAAATTATCCAGGAAGTTGCATAAATCTCATAGGAGTTATGAGGAAGAAGCTATCCCACTTTCTATTCCAATGGTTCAAGATTAGCTTGTTCAGACATATGGCAATATCTTTATAATTCTAGTCAAACCAGGAGGAACCAAGATGTAAGAAGCGTGATTTGGAACCAGTAATCAGTGGAAACTTACTCAGGAAGTTTAATAAATCTCATAGGAGTTATGAGGAAGAAGCTATCTCTCTTTCTATTCTAGTGATTCAAGATTAGCCTCTTCGAACATATGGCAGTATCTTCATGATTCTAATCAAACTAGGAGGAACCAAGATGTAAGAAGCATGATTTGGAACCATTAAGCTGTTGAATGTAGCCAGGAAGTTGAATAAATCTCATAGGAGTTATGAGGATTCACGATTAGCATGTTCAGACATATGGCAATATCTTTATGATTCTAATCAAACTAGAAGGAACCAAGATGTAAGAAGTATGATTTCGAACCAGTAATCGGTAGAAACTTACCCGGGAAGTTTCATAAATCTCATAGGAGTTATGAGGAAGAAGCTATCCCACTTTTTATTTAGGTGAATCCGGATTAGCGTGTTCAGGCGTATGAATATGTCTTCATGATTCTAATCAAACCAGGAAGAACCAATATGTAAGAAGCATGATTTGTAACAGTTAATATGTGGATAGTGACCAGTAAGTTGAATAATCCCATAGAATTTATAAGGAAAAAGCTATCCGACTTTATATTCTAGTGATTCAAGATTAGCCTTTTCGGAAATATGGCAATATCCTCATGATTCTAATGAAACCAGGAGGAACCAAGATGTTAGAAGCATTATTTGGAAATATTAATCAGAGGAACATTATCCAGGAAGTTGAATAAATCTCATATGATTTATGAGAAAGAAGCTATCCCACTTTCTATTCTAGTTATTCAAGATTAGCATGTTAAGACATATGGGAAAAGCTTGATGATTCTAATCAAACCTGGAGGAACCAAGATGTAAGATTCATGATTTGGAACCATTAATCAGTGTAAAGTGATCAGGAAGCTGAATAAATCTTATAGGAGTTATGAGGAAGAACCTAGCCCACTTTATATTCCCGTGATTCAAGATTAGCATTTTCGGACACATGGCAATATCTTCATGATTCTAATCAAACCAGGAGGAACCAAGATGTAATAAGAATGATTTGGAACAATTAATCAGTGGAAATTTACCAGGAACGTGAATAAATCTCATAGGAGTTATGAGGAAGAAGCTATCCCACTTTATATTTAGGTGAACCCATATTGGCATGTTCGGACATATGTCAATGTCTTCATTATTCTAATCAAGCCAGGAGGAACAAAGATGTAAGAATCATGATTTGGACCATTAATCAGTGGAATGTGATCAGGAAATTGAATAAATCTCATAGGAGTTATGAGGAATAAGCTATCCCACTTTCTATTACACTGATTTAAGATTAGCATGTTCAGACATATGGCAATATCTTCATGATTCTAATCAAACCAGGAGGAACCAAGATGTAAGAAGCATGATTTGGAACCATTAATCAGTGAAAAGTGACCAGGAAGTTGAATAAATCTCATAGGAGTTATGAGGGACAACCTTTCCCACTTTCTATTCTAGTGATTCAAGATTAGCCTTTTCGGACATATGGTATTTCTTAATGATTCTAGTCAAACCAGGAGGAACCAAGATGTAAGAAGCATGATTTGGAACCAGTAATCAGTGGAAACTTACCCAGGAAGTTGAATAAATCTCATATGAGTTATGAGGAAGAACTAACCCACTTTCTATTACAGTGATTCAAGATTAGCTTGTTTGGACATATGGCAATATCTTCATGATTCTAATCAAACCATGGGGAACCAAGATGTAATAAGCATGATTTGAAACCATTAATCAGTGGAAATTGACCAGGAATCGAATAAATCCCATAGGAGTTATGATGAACAACCTATCCCATTTTCTATTCCAGTGATTCAAGATTAGCCTTTTTCGGACATATGGCAATATCTTCATGATTCTAATCAAACCAGGAGGAACCATGATTTAAGAAGCATGATTAGGAACCAGTAATCAGTGAAAAATTACCCAGGAAGGTGAATAAATGTCATAGTAGTTATGAGGAAGAACCTATCCCACTTTCTATTACAATGATTAAAGATTAGCTTGTTCGGACATATAGTAATATCTTCATCATTCTAATCAAACCAAGGGGAACCAAGATGTAAGAAGCATGATTTGGAACCATTAATCAGTGGAAAGTGACCAGGAAGTTCAATAAATCTTATAGGAGTTATGAGGAAGAACCTAGCCCACTTTTTATTCTAGTGATTCAAGATTAGCTTTTTCGGACATATGGCAATATCTTCATGATTCTAATCAAACCAGGAGGAACCAAGATGTAAGAAGAATTATTTGGAACTATTAATCAGTGTAAAGTGACCAGGAAGTTGAATAAATCTCATAGGAGTTATGAGGAAGAACCTATCCCACTTTCTATTCCAGTTATTCAAGATTAGCCTTTTCGGACATATGACAATATCTTCATGATTCTAATAAAAACCGGAGGAACCAAGATGTAATAAGAATGATTGGAACCATTAATAAGTGGAAAGTGACCAGGAAGTTGAATAAATCTCATAGGAGTTATGAGGAGCAACCTATCCCACTTTTTATTCCTGTGATTCAAGATTAGCCTTTTCGAACATATGGCAATATCTTCATGATTCTAATAAAACCAGGAGGAATCAAGATGTAAGAAGCATGATTTAGAACCAGTAATCAGTGGAAACTTACCCAGGAAGTTGAACAAATCTCATGAAGTTATGAGGAAGAACCTATCCTACTTTGTATTAGAGTGATTCAAGATTAGCTTGTTTGGACACATGGCAAAATATTCATGATTTTAATCAAACCAGGGGGAGACAAGATGTAAGAAGCATGATTTGGAACCCTTAATCAGTGGAAAGTGACCAGGAATTTTAATAAATCTCATATGAGTTATGAGGAAGAACCTAGCCCACTTTCTATTCCAGTGATTCAAGATTAGCCTTTCCGGACATATGGCAATATCTTCATGATTCTAATCAAACCAGGAGGAACCAAGATGTAAGACGCATGATTTGAAAACATTAATCAATGGAAAGTGAACCGGAATTTGAATAAATCTCATAGGAGTTATGAGGAAAAACCTATCCCACTTCCCATTCCAGTGATTCAAAATTAGCCTTTTCGGACATATGGCAATATCTTCATGATTCTAATCTAACCAGGAGGAAATAAGATGTAAGAAGCATGATATGAAACCATTAATTAGCGGAAAATCACCTGGAAGTTAAATAAATCTCATAGGAGTTAAGAGGAAGAAGTTATCCCACTTTCTATTCGAGTGATTCTAGATTAGCCTATACGAACATATGGCAATATCTTCATGATTATAATCAAACCAGGAGGAAGCAAGATACATGAATAATGATTTAAACTCTTAACCACTAGAAAATAACCATGAAGTTGAATAAATATCATAGGAGTTATGAGGAAGAAACTATCCCACTTTTTATTCTGGTGAATCCAGATTAGCCTGTTCGGACATATGGATATGTCTTCATGATTCAATTCAAACCAGAAGGAAACTAAATGAAAGAATCATGATTTGGCACCATTAATAAGTGGATAGTGACCAGGAAGTTGAATAAATCCCATAGAAGTTATGACGAAGAAGCTATCTCACTTTCAATTCTAGTGATTCAAGATTAGCCTTTTCAGACATATGGCAATATCATCATTATTCTAATCAAACCAGGAGGAACCAAGATGTAAGAAGCATGATTTGGAAACATTAAACAGCGGAATGTAGCCAGGAAGTTGAATAAATCTCATAGGATTTATGAGGAAGAAGCTATCCCACTTTCTATTACAGTTATTCAAGATTAGCCTGTTCGAGCATAGGGCAATATCTTCATGATTCTAATCGAACCAGGAGGAAATATGATGTAAGAAGCATGATTTCGAACCATTAATCAGTGGAATATAACCATGAAGTTGAAAAAATCTCATAGGAGTTATGAGGAAAAAGCTATACCACTTTCTATTCAGGCGAATCCGGATAAGCGTGTTCAGACATATGGCAATATCTTCATGATTCTAATCAAACCAGAAGGAACCAATATGTAAAAAGTTACGAGGAAGAAGTTATCACACTTTATATTCTAGTGATTAAAGATTAGCATGTTTAGACATTTGGGAATATCTTCGTGATTCTAATCAAACCAGAAGGAACCAAGATGTAAGAAGCATGATTTGGAACCATTAATCAGTTTAAAGTGACAAGGAAATTGAATAAATCTCATAGAATTTATGATGAAGAACCTTTCCCACTTTCTATTCCAGTTATTCAAGATTAGCCATTTCAGACATATGGAAATATATTCATGATTCTAACCAAACCAGGAGGAACAAAAATGTAAGAATAATGATCTGGAACCATTAATCAGTGGAAAGTGATCAGGAAGTTGAATAAATCTCATAGGAGTTATGAAGGACAACCTTTCCCACTTACCAAGGAAGTTGAATAAATCTCATATGAGTTATGAGGAAGAACCTAACCCACTTTCTATTACAGTGATTCAAGATTAGCTTGTTCGGACATATGGCAATATCTTCATGATTCTAATCAAACCAAGGGGAACAAAGATGTAAGAAGCATGATTTGGAACCATTAATCAGTGGAAAGTGGCCATGAATTTCAATAAATCTCATAGGAGTTATGAGGAAGAACCTAGCCCACTTTCTATTCCAGTGATTCAAGATTAGCCTTTTCGGACACATGGCAATATCTTCATGATTCTAATCAAACCAGGAGGAAACAAGATGTAAGAAGCATGATTTGGAACTATTAATCAGTGGAAAGTGACCAGTAAGTTGAATAAATCTCGTAGGAGTTATGAGGAAGAACCTATCCCACTTTCTATTCCAGTGATTCAAGATTAGCCTTTTCAGACATATGGCAATATCTTCATGATTCTAATCAAACCAGGATGAAAAAGGATGTAAGAAGCATTATTTAGAACCATTAAGCAGTGGAATGTAGCCAAGGAGTTGAATAAATCTCATAGGAGTGATGAGGAAGAAGCTATCATACTTTTTATTCCTGTGATTCAAAATTAGCCTATTCGGACATAGGGCAATATCTTCATGATTCTAATCGAACCAGGAGGAACCATGATGTAAGAAGCATGATTTCTAACCATTAATCAGTAGACTATAACCATGAAGTTGAATAAATCTCATAGGAGTTATGAGGAAGAACCTTACCCACTTTCTTTTCAAGTTATTCAAGATTAGCCATTTCAGACATATGGCAATATCTTCATGACTCTAACCAGACCAGGAGGAACCAAGATGTAAGAAGCATGATTTGGAACCATTAATCAGTGGAAAGTGACCAGGAAGTTGAATAAATCTCATAGGAGTTATGAGGAACAACCTTTCCCACTTTCTATTCCATTGATGCAAGATTAGCCTTTTCGAAGATATGTCATTATCTTCATGATTCTAATCAAACCCGGAGGAAAGAATTATTTGGAACCAACAATCAGTGGAAACTTACCCAGGAAGTTGAATAAATCACATAGGAGTAATGAGGAAGAACCTATCCCACTTTCTATTACAGTGATTCAAGATTAGCTTGTTCGGACATCTGGCATTCTCTTCATGATTCTAATCAAACCAAGGGGAACCAAGATGTAAGAAGCATGATTTGCAACCATTAATCAATGGAAAGTGACCATGAAGTTGAATAAATCTCATAGGAGTTATGAGGAAGAACCTTGCCCACTTTCTATTCCAGTGATTCAAGATTAGCCTTTTCGTACATATGGCAATATCTTCATGATTCTAATCAAACCAGGAGGAACCAAGATTTAAGAAGCATGATTTGGAGCCATTAAGCAGTGGAATGTATCCAAGAAGTTGAATAAATCTCATAGGAGTTTTGAGGAAGAAGCTATCCCACTTTCTATTCCAGTGATTGAAGATTAGCATGTTCGGACATAGGGCAATATCTTCATGATTCTAATCGAACCAGGAGGAACCATGATGTAAGAAGCAGTATTTTGAACCATTAATCAGTGGAATATAACCATGAAGTTGAATAAATCCCATAGGAGTTATGAGGAAGAAGCTATCCCACATTCTATTAAGGTGAATACGGATTAGCGCGTTCAGACATAAGGCAATGTCATCATGATTCTAATCAAACCAGGAAGAACCAATATGTAATAAGCAGGATTTGTAACAATTAATCAGTGGATAGTGACCAGTAAGTTGAATAATCCCATAAGAAAAAGCTATCCCACTTTCTATTCCAGTGATTCAAGATTAGCCTGTTCGGACATAGGGCAATATCTTCATGATTCTAATCGAACCAGGAGGAACCATGATGTAAGAAGCATGATATTGAACCATTAATCAGTGGAATATAACCATGAAGTTGAAAAAATCGCATAGGAGTTATGACGAAGAAGCTATCCCACATTCTATTCAGGTGAATACGGATTAGCGCGTTCAGACATATGGCAATGTCATCATGATTCTAATCAAACCAGGAAGAACCAATATGTAATAAGCAGGATTTGTAACAATTAATCAGTGGATAGTGACCAGTAAGTTGAATAATCCCATAAAAGTTATGAGGAAGAAGCTATCCGACTTTCTATTCCAGTGATTTAAGATTAACCTTTTCGGACATATGGCAATATCTTCATGATTCTAATCAAACCAGGAGGAACCAAGATATAAAAAGCATTATTTGTAACTATTAATCAGTGGAAAATTATCTAGGAAGTTGAATAAATCTCATAGGAGTTATGAGAAAGAAGATATCCCACTTTCTAGTCTAGTGATTCAAGATTAGCATGTTCAGACATATGAGAATATCTTCGTGATTATAATCAAACCAGGAGGAACCAAGATGTAAGAAGCATGATTGGGAACCATTAATCAGTTTAAAGTGACCAGGAATTTGAATAAATCTCTTAGGAGTTAAGAGGAAGAACCTTGCCCACTCTCTATTCCAGTTATTCAAGATTAGCCATTTCGGACATATAGCAATATCTTCATGATTCTAACTAAACCAGGATGAACCAAGATGTAAGAAGCATGATTTGGAACCATTAATCAGTGGAAAGTGACCAGGAAGTTGAATTAATCTCATAGGAGTTATGAGGAAGAACCTATCCCACTTCATATTCCAGTGATTCAAGATTAGCCTTTTCGGACATATGGCAATATCTTCATGATTCTAATCAAACCAGGATGAAACAAGATGTAAGAAGCATTATTTGGAACCATTAAGCAGTGGAATGTAGCCAAGGAGTTGAATAAATCTCATAGGAGTGATGAGGAAGAAGCTATCATACTTTTTATTCCTGTGATTCAAAATTAGCCTATTCGGACATAGGGCAATATCTTCATGATTCTAATCGAACCAGGAGGAACCATGATGTAAGAAGCATGATTTCGAACCATTAATCAGTAGACTATAACAATGAAGTTGAATAAATCTCATAGGAGTTATGAGGAAGAACCTTACCCACTTTCTTTTCAAGTTATTCAAGATTAGCCATTTCAGACATATGACAATATCTTCATGATTCTAACCAGCCCAGGAGGAACCAAGATGTAAGAAGCATGATTTGGAACCATTAATCAATGGAAAGTGACCAGGAAGTTGAATAAATCTCATAGGAGTTATGAGGAACAACCGTTCCCACTTTCTATTCCATTGATGCAAGATTAGACTTTTCGAAGATATGGCATTATCTTCATGATTCTAATCAAACCCGGAAGAAAGAATTATTTGGAACCAACAATCAGTGGAAACTTACCCAGGAAGTTGAATAAATCACATAGGAGTAATGAGGAAGAACCTATCCCACTTTCTATTACAGTGATTCAAGATTAGCTTGTTCGGACATCTGGCAATCTCTTCATGATTCTAATCAAACCAAGGGAAACCAAGATGTAAGAAGCATGATTTGCAACCATTAATCAATGGAAAGTGACCATGAAGTTGAATAAATCTCATAGGAGTTATGAGGAAGAACCTAGCCCACTTTCTATTCCAGTGATTCAAGATTAGCCTTTTCGTACATATGGCAATATCTTCATGATTCTAATCAAACCAGGAGGAACCAAGATTTAAGAAGCATGATATGGAGCCATTAAGCAGTGGAATGTATCCAAGAAGTTGAATAAATCTCATAGGAGTTTTGAGGAAGAAGCTATCCCACTTTCTATTCCAGTGATTGAAGATTAGCATGTTCGGACATAGGGCAATATCTTCATGATTCTAATCGAACCAGGAGGAACCATGATGTAAGAAGCAGTATTTTGAACCATTAATCAGTGGAATATAACCATGAAGTTGAATAAATCGCATAGGAGTTATGAGGAAGAAGCTATCCCACATTCTATTAAGGTGAATACGGATTAGCGCGTTCAGACATAAGGCAATGTCATCATGATTCTAATCAAACCAGGAAGAACCAATATGTAATAAGCAGGATTTGTAACAATTAATCAGTGGATAGTGACCAGTAAGTTGAATAATCCCATAAGAAAAAGCTATCCCACTTTCTATTCCAGTGATTCAAGATTAGCCTGTTCGGACATAGGGCAATATCTTCATGATTCTAATCGAACCAGGAGGAACCATGATGTAAGAAGCATGATATTGAACCATTAATCAGTGGAATATAACCATGAAGTTGAAAAAATCGCATAGGAGTTATGACGAAGAAGCTATCCCACATTCTATTCAGGTGAATACGGATTAGCGCGTTCAGACATATGGCAATGTCATCATGATTCTAATCAAACCAGGAAGAACCAATATGTAATAAGCAGGATTTGTAACAATTAATCAGTGGATAGTGACCAGTAAGTTGAATAATCCCATAAAAGTTATGAGGAAGAAGCTATCCGACTTTCTATTCCAGTGATTTAAGATTAACCTTTTCGGACATATGGCAATATCTTCATGATTCTAATCAAACCAGGAGGAACCAAGATATAAAAAGCATTATTTGTAACTATTAATCAGTGGAAAATTATCTAGGAAGTTGAATAAATCTCATAGGAGTTATGAGAAAGAAGATATCCCACTTTCTAGTCTAGTGATTCAAGATTAGCATGTTCAGACATATGAGAATATCTTCGTGATTATAATCAAACCAGGAGGAACCAAGATGTAAGAAGCATGATTGGGAACCATTAATCAGTTTAAAGTGACCAGGAATTTGAATAAATCTCTTAGGAGTTAAGAGGAAGAACCTTGCCCACTCTCTATTCCAGTTATTCAAGATTAGCCATTTCGGACATATAGCAATATCTTCATGATTCTAACTAAACCAGGATGAACCAAGATGTAAGAAGCATGATTTGGAACCATTAATCAGTGGAAAGTGACCAGGAAGTTGAATTAATCTCATAGGAGTTATGAGGGAGAACCTATCCCACTTCCTATTCCAGTGATTCAAGATTAGCCTTTTCGGACATATGGCAATATCTTCATGATTCTAATCAAACCAGGATGAAACAAGATGTAAGAAGCATTATTTGGAACCATTAAGCAGTGGAATGTAGCCAAGGAGTTGAATAAATCTCATAGGAGTGATGAGGAAGAAGCTATCATACTTTTTATTCCTGTGATTCAAAATTAGCCTATTCGAACATAGGGCAATATCTTCATGATTCTAATCGAACCAGGAGGAACCATGATGTAAGAAGCATGATTTCGAACCATTAATCAGTAGACTATAACAATGAAGTTGAATAAATCTCATAGGAGTTATGAGGAAGAACCTTACCCACTTTCTTTTCAAGTTATTCAAGATTAGCCATTTCAGACATATGACAATATCTTCATGATTCTAACCAGCCCAGGAGGAACCAAGATGTAAGAAGCATGATTTGGAACCATTAATCAGTGGAAAGTGACCAGGAAGTTGAATAAATCTCATAGGAGTTATGAGGAACAACCGTTCCCACTTTCTATTCCATTGATGCAAGATTAGACTTTTCGAAGATATGGCATTATCTTCATGATTCTAATCAAACCCGGAAGAAAGAATTATTTGGAACCAACAATCAGTGGAAACTTACCCAGGAAGTTGAATAAATCACATAGGAGTAATGAGGAAGAACCTATCCCACTTTCTATTACAGTGATTCAAGATTAGCTTGTTCGGACATCTGGCAATCTCTTCATGATTCTAATCAAACCAAGGGAAACCAAGATGTAAGAAGCATGATTTGCAACCATTAATCAATGGAAAGTGACCATGAAGTTGAATAAATCTCATAGGAGTTATGAGGAAGAACCTAGCCCACTTTCTATTCCAGTGATTCAAGATTAGCCTTTTCGTACATATGGCAATATCTTCATGATTCTAATCAAACCAGGAGGAACCAAGATTTAAGAAGCATGATTTGGAGCCATTAAGCAGTGGAATGTATCCAAGAAGTAGAATAAATCTCATAGGAGTTTTGAGGAAGAAGCTATCCCACTTTCTATTCCAGTGATACAAGGTTACCCTTTTCGTACATATGGCAATATCTTCATGATTCTAATCAAACCAGGAGGAACGAAGATTTAAGAAGCATGATTTGGAACCATTAAGCAGTGGAATGTATCCAAGAAGTTGAATAAATCTCATAGGAGTTTTGAGGAAGAAGCTATCCCACTTTCTATTCCAGTGATTCAAGATTAGCCTGTTCGGACATAGGGCAATATCTTCATGATTCTAATCGAACCAGGAGGAACCATGATGTAAGAAGCATTATTTTGAACCATTAATCAGTGGAATATAACAATGAAGTTGAATAAATCGCATAGGAGTTATGAGGAAGAAGCTATCCCACATTCTATTCAGGTGAATACGGATTAGCGCGTTCAGACATAAGGCAATGTCATCATGATTCTAATCAAACCAGGAAGAACCAATATGTAATAAGCAGGATTTGTAACAATTAATAAGTGGATAGTGACCAGTAAGTTTAATAATCCCATAGGAAGAAGCTATCCCACTTTCTATTCCAGTGATTCAAGATTAGCCTGTTCGGACATAGGGCAATATCTTCATGATTCTAATCGAACCAGGAGGAACCATGATGTACGAAGCATGATTTTGAACCATTAATCAGTGGAATATAACCATGAAGTTGAAAAAATTGCATAGGAGTTATGACGATCAAGCTATCCCACATTCTATTCAGGTGAATACGGATTAGCGCGTTCAGACATATGGCAATGTCATCATGATTCTAATCAAACCAGGAATAACCAATATGTAATAAGCAGGATTTGTAACAATTAATCAGTGGATAGTGACCAGTAAGTTGAATAATCCCATAGAAGTTATGAGGAAGAAGCTATCCAACTTTCTATTCCAGTGATTTAAGATTAGCCTTTTCGGACATATGGCAATATCTTCATGATTCTAATTAAACCAGGAGGAACCAAGATGTAAGAAGCATTATTTGTAACTATTAATTAGTGGAATATTATCCAGGAAGTTGAATAAATCTCATAGGAGTTATGAGAAAGAAGATATCCCACTTTCTAGTCTAGTGATTCAAGATTAGCATGTTCATTCATATGAGAATATCTTCGTGATTCTAATCAAACCAAGAGGAACCAAGATGTAAGAAGCATGATTGGGAACCATTAATCAGTTTAAAGTGACCAGGAATTTGAATAAATCTCTTAGGAGTTAAGAGGAAGACCCTTGCCCACTCTCTATTCCAGTTATTCAAGATTAGCCATTTCGGACATATAGCAATATCTTCATGATTCTAAATAAACCAGGATGAACCAAGATGTAAGAAGCATGATTTGGAACCATTAATCAGTGGAAAGTGAACAGGAAGTTGAATTAATCTCATAGGAGTGATCAGGAAGAACCTATCCCACGTTCTATTCCAGTGATTCAAGATTAGCCTTTTCAGACATATGGCAATATCTTCATGATTCTAATCAAACCAGGATGAAAAAAGATGTAAGAAGCATTATTTGGAACCATTAAGCAGTGGAATGTAGCCAAGGAGTTGAATAAATCTCATAGGAGTGATGAGGAAGAAGCTATCATACTTTTTATTCTTGTGATTCAAAATTAGCCTATTCGGACATAGGGCAATATCTTCATGATTCTAATCGAACCAGGAGGAACCATGATGTAAGAAGCATGATTTCGAGCCATTAATCAGTAGACTATAACCATGAAGTTGAATAAATCTCATAGGAGTTATGAGGAAGAACCTTACCCACTTTCTTGTCAAGTGATTCAAGATTAGTCATTTCAGACATATGGCAATATCTTCATGATTCTAACCACACCAGGAGGAACCAAGATGTAAGAAGCATGATTTGGAACCATTAATGAGTGGAAAATGACCAGGAAGTTGAATAAATCTCATAGGAGTTATGAGGAACAACCTTTCCCACTTTCTATTCCATTGATGCAAGATTAGCGTTTTCGAAGATATGGCATTATCTTCATGATTCTAATCAAACCCGGAGGAAAGAATTATTTGGAACCAACAATCAGTAGAAACCTACCCAGGAAGTTGAATAAATCACATAGGAGTAATGAGGAAGAACCTATCCCACTTTCTATTACAGTGATTCAAGATTAGCTTGTTCGGACATCTGGCAATCTCTTCATGATTCTAATCAAACCAAGGGAAACCAAGATGTAAGAAGCATGATTTGCAACCATTAATCAATGGAAAGTGACCATGAAGTTGAATAAATCTCATAGGAGTTATGAGGAAGAACCTAGCCCACTTTCTATTCCAGTGATTCAAGATTAGCCTTTTCGTACATATGGCAATATCTTCATGATTCTAATCAAACCAGGAGGAACCAAGATTTAAGAAGCATGATATGGAGCCATTAAGCAGTGGAATGTATCCAAGAAGTTGAATAAATCTCATAGGAGTTTTGAGGAAGAAGCTATCCCACTTTCTATTCCAGTGATTGAAGATTAGCATGTTCGGACATAGGGCAATATCTTCATGATTCTAATCGAACCAGGAGGAACCATGATGTAAGAAGCAGTATTTTGAACCATTAATCAGTGGAATATAACCATGAAGTTGAATAAATCGCATAGGAGTTATGAGGAAGAAGCTATCCCACATTCTATTAAGGTGAATACGGATTAGCGCGTTCAGACATAAGGCAATGTCATCATGATTCTGATCAAACCAGGAAGAACCAATATGTAATAAGCAGGATTTGTAACAATTAATCAGTGGATAGTGACCAGTAAGTTGAATAATCCCATAAGAAAAAGCTATCCCACTTTCTATTCCAGTGATTCAAGATTAGCCTGTTCGGACATAGGGCAATATCTTCATGATTCTAATCGAACCAGGAGGAACCATGATGTAAGAAGCATGATATTGAACCATTAATCAGTGGAATATAACCATGAAGTTGAAAAAATCGCATAGGAGTTATGACGAAGAAGCTATCCCACATTCTATTCAGGTGAATACGGATTAGCGCGTTCAGACATATGGCAATGTCATCATGATTCTAATCAAACCAGGAAGAACCAATATGTAATAAGCAGGATTTGTAACAATTAATCAGTGGATAGTGACCAGTAAGTTGAATAATCCCATAAAAGTTATGAGGAAGAAGCTATCCGACTTTCTATTCCAGTGATTTAAGATTAACCTTTTCGGACATATGGCAATATCTTCATGATTCTAATCAAACCAGGAGGAACCAAGATATAAAAAGCATTATTTGTAACTATTAATCAGTGGAAAATTATCTAGGAAGTTGAATAAATCTCATAGGAGTTATGAGAAAGAAGATATCCCACTTTCTAGTCTAGTGATTCAAGATTAGCATGTTCAGACATATGAGAATATCTTCGTGATTATAATCAAACCAGGAGGAACCAAGATGTAAGAAGCATGATTGGGAACCATTAATCAGTTTAAAGTGACCAGGAATTTGAATAAATCTCTTAGGAGTTAAGAGGAAGAACCTTGCCCACTCTCTATTCCAGTTATTCAAGATTAGCCATTTCGGACATATAGCAATATCTTCATGATTCTAACTAAACCAGGATGAACCAAGATGTAAGAAGCATGATTTGGAACCATTAATCAGTGGAAAGTGACCAGGAAGTTGAATTAATCTCATAGGAGTTATGAGGGAGAACCTATCCCACTTCCTATTCCAGTGATTCAAGATTAGCCTTTTCGGACATATGGCAATATCTTCATGATTCTAATCAAACCAGGATGAAACAAGATGTAAGAAGCATTATTTGGAACCATTAAGCAGTGGAATGTAGCCAAGGAGTTGAATAAATCTCATAGGAGTGATGAGGAAGAAGCAGAAGCTATCATACTTTTTATTCCTGTGATTCAAAATTAGCCTATTCGGACATTGGGCAATATCTTCATGATTCTAATCGAACCAGGAGGAACCATGATGTAAGAAGCATGATTTCGAACCATTAATCAGTAGACTATAACAATGAAGTTGAATAAATCTCATAGGAGTTATGAGGAAGAACCTTACCCACTTTCTTTTCAAGTTATTCAAGATTAGCCATTTCAGACATATGACAATATCTTCATGATTCTAACCAGCCCAGGAGGAACCAAGATGTAAGAAGCATGATTTGGAACCATTAATCAGTGGAAAGTGACCAGGAAGTTGAATAAATCTCATAGGAGTTATGAGGAACAACCGTTCCCACTTTCTATTCCATTGATGCAAGATTAGACTTTTCGAAGATATGGCATTATCTTCATGATTCTAATCAAACCCGGAAGAAAGAATTATTTGGAACCAACAATCAGTGGAAACTTACCCAGGAAGTTGAATAAATCACATAGGAGTAATGAGGAAGAACCTATCCCACTTTCTATTACAGTGATTCAAGATTAGCTTGTTCGGACATCTGGCAATCTCTTCATGATTCTAATCAAACCAAGGGAAACCAAGATGTAAGAAGCATGATTTGCAACCATTAATCAATGGAAAGTGACCATGAAGTTGAATAAATCTCATAGGAGTTATGAGGAAGAACCTAGCCCACTTTCTATTCCAGTGATTCAAGATTAGCCTTTTCGTACATATGGCAATATCTTCATGATTCTAATCAAACCAGGAGGAACCAAGATTTAAGAAGCATGATTTGGAGCCATTAAGCAGTGGAATGTATCCAAGAAGTTGAATAAATCTCATAGGAGTTTTGAGGAAGAAGCTATCCCACTTTCTATTCCAGTGATACAAGGTTACCCTTTTCGTACATATGGCAATATCTTCATGATTCTAATCAAACCAGGAGGAACGAAGACTTAAGAAGCATGATTTGGAACCATTAAGCAGTGGAATGTATCCAAGAAGTTGAATAAATCTCATAGGAGTTTTGAGGAAGAAGCTATCCCACTTTCTATTCCAGTGATTCAAGATTAGCCTGTTCGGACATAGGGCAATATCTTCATGATTCTAATCGAACCAGGAGGAACCATGATGTAAGAAGCATTATTTTGAACCATTAATCAGTGGAATATAACAATGAAGTTGAATAAATCGCATAGGAGTTATGAGGAAGAAGCTATCCCACATTCTATTCAGGTGAATACGGATTAGCGCGTTCAGACATAAGGCAATGTCATCATGATTCTAATCAAACCAGGAAGAACCAATATGTAATAAGCAGGATTTGTAACAATTAATAAGTGGATAGTGACCAGTAAGTTTAATAATCCCATAGGAAGAAGCTATCCCACTTTCTATTCCAGTGATTCAAGATTAGCCTGTTCGGACATAGGGCAATATCTTCATGATTCTAATCGAACCAGGAGGAACCATGATGTACGAAGCATGATTTTGAACCATTAATCAGTGGAATATAACCATGAAGTTGAAAAAATTGCATAGGAGTTATGACGATCAAGCTATCCCACATTCTATTCAGGTGAATACGGATTAGCGCGTTCAGACATATGGCAATGTCATCATGATTCTAATCAAACCAGGAATAACCAATATGTAATAAGCAGGATTTGTAACAATTAATCAGTGGATAGTGACCAGTAAGTTGAATAATCCCATAGAAGTTATGAGGAAGAAGCTATCCAACTTTCTATTCCAGTGATTTAAGATTAGCCTTTTCGGACATATGGCAATATCTTCATGATTCTAATTAAACCAGGAGGAACCAAGATGTAAGAAGCATTATTTGTAACTTTAATTAGTGGAATATTATCCAGGAAGTTGAATAAATCTCATAGGAGTTATGAGAAAGAAGATATCCCACTTTCTAGTCTAGTGATTCAAGATTAGCATGTTCATTCATATGAGAATATCTTCGTGATTCTAATCAAACCAAGAGGAACCAAGATGTAAGAAGCATGATTGGGAACCATTAATCAGTTTAAAGTGACCAGGAATTTGAATAAATCTCTTAGGAGTTAAGAGGAAGACCCTTGCCCACTCTCTATTCCAGTTATTCAAGATTAGCCATTTAGGACATATAGCAATATCTTCATGATTCTAAATAAACCAGGATGAACCAAGATGTAAGAAGCATGATTTGGAACCATTAATCAGTGGAAAGTGAACAGGAAGTTGAATTAATCTCATAGGAGTGATCAAGAAGAACCTATCCCACGTTCTATTCCAGTGATTCAAGATTAGCCTTTTCAGACATATGGCAATATCTTCATGATTCTAATCAAACCAGGATGAAAAAAGATGTAAGAAGCATTATTTGGAACCATTAAGCAGTGGAATGTAGCCAAGGAGTTGAATAAATCTCATAGGAGTGATGAGGAAGAAGCTATCATACTTTTTATTCTTGTGATTCAAAATTAGCCTATTCGGACATAGGGCAATATCTTCATGATTCTAATCGAACCAGGAGGAACCATGATGTAAGAAGCATGATTTCGAGCCATTAATCAGTAGACTATAACCATGAAGTTGAATAAATCTCATAGGAGTTATGAGGAAGAACCTTACCCACTTTCTTGTCAAGTGATTCAAGATTAGTCATTTCAGACATATGGCAATATCTTCATGATTCTAACCACACCAGGAGGAACCAAGATGTAAGAAGCATGATTTGGAACCATTAATGAGTGGAAAATGACCAGGAAGTTGAATAAATCTCATAGGAGTTATGAGGAACAACCTTTCCCACTTTCTATTCCATTGATGCAAGATTAGCGTTTTCGAAGATATGGCATTATCTTCATGATTCTAATCAAACCGGAGGAAAGACTTATTTGGAACCAACAATCAGTAGAAACCTACCCAGGAAGTTGAATAAATCACATAGGAGTAATGAGGAAGAACCTATCCCACTTTCTATTACAGTGATTCAAGATTAGCTTGTTCGGACATCTGGCAATCTCTTCATGATTCTAATCAAACCAAGGGAAACCAAGATGTAAGAAGCATGATTTGCAACCATTAATCAATGGAAAGTGACCATGAAGTTGAATAAATCTCATAGGAGTTATGAGGAAGAACCTAGCCCACTTTCTATTCCAGTGATTCAAGATTAGCCTTTTCGTACATATGGCAATATCTTCATGATTCTAATCAAACCAGGAGGAACCAAGATTTAAGAAGCATGATATGGAGCCATTAAGCAGTGGAATGTATCCAAGAAGTTGAATAAATCTCATAGGAGTTTTGAGGAAGAAGCTATCCCACTTTCTATTCCAGTGATTGAAGATTAGCATGTTCGGACATAGGGCAATATCTTCATGATTCTAATCGAACCAGGAGGAACAATGATGTAAGAAGCAGTATTTTTGAACCATTAATCAGTGGAATATAACCATGAAGTTGAATAAATCGCATAGGAGTTATGAGGAAGAAGCTATCCCACATTCTATTAAGGTGAATACGGATTAGCGCGTTCAGACATAGGCAATGTCATCATGATTCTAATCAAACCAGGAAGAAACCAATATGTAATAAGCAGGATTTGTAACAATTAATCAGTGGATAGTGACCAGTAAGTTGAATAATCCCCATAAGAAAAAGCTATCCACTTTCTATTCCAGTGATTCAAGATTAGCCTGTTCGGACATAGGGCAATATCTTCATGATTCTAATCGAACCAGGAGGAACCATGATGTAAGAAGCATGATATTGAACCATTAATCAGTGGAATATAACCATGAAGTTGAAAAAATCGCATAGGAGTTATGACGAAGAAGCTTCCCACATTCTGTTTCAGGTGAATACGGATTAGCGCGTTCAGACATATGGCAATGTCATCATGATTCTAATCAAACCAGGAAGAACCAATATGTAATAAGCAGGATTTGTAACAATTAATCAGTGGATAGTGACCAGTAAGTTGAATAATCCATAAAAGTTATGAGGAAGAAGCTATCCGACTTTCTATTCCAGTGATTTAAGATTAACCTTTTCGGACATATGGCAATATCTTCATGATTCTAATTCAAACCAGGAGGAACCAAGATATAAAAAAGCATTATTTGTAACTTAATCAGTGGAAAATTATCTAGGAAGTTGAATAAATCTCATAGGAGTTTATGGAGAAAGAATGATATCCCACTTTCTAGTCTAGTGATTCAAGATTAGCATGTTCAGACATATGAGAATATGTTCGTGATTATAATCAAACCAGGAGGAACCAAGATGTTAAGAAGCATGATTGGGAACTATTAATCATTTAAAGGACCAGGAATTTGAATAAATCTCTTAGGAGTTAAGAGGAAGAACCTTGCCCACTCTCTATTCCAGTTATTCAAGATTAGCCATTTCCGGACATATAGCAATATCTTCATGATTCTAACTAAACCAGTATGAACCAAGATGTAAGAAGCATGATTTGGAACCATTAATCAGTGAGGAAAGTGACCAGGAAGTTGAATTAATCTCATAGGAGTTATGAGGAGAACCTATTCCCACTTCCTATTCCAGTGATTCAAGATTAGCCTTTTCGGACATATGGCAATATCTTCATGATTCTAATCAAACCAGGATGAACAAGATGTAAGAAGCATTATTGGAACCATTAAGCAGTGGAATGTAGCCAAGGAGTTGAATAAATCTCATAGGAGTGATGAGGAAGAAGCTATCATACTTTATTATTCCTGTGATTCAAATTAGCCTATTCGGACATAGGGCAATATCTTTATGATTCTAATCGAACCAGGAGGACCATGATGTAAGAAGCATGATTTCGAACCATGAATCAGTAGACTATAACAATGAAGTTGAATAAATCTCATAGGAGTTATGAGGAAGAACCTTACCCACTTTCTTTTCAAGTTATTCAAGATTAGCCATTTCAGACATATGACAATATCTTCATGATTCTAACCAGCCCAGGAGGAACCAAGATGTAAGAAGCATGATTTGGAACCATTAATCAGTGGAAAGTGACCAGGAAGTTGAATAAATCTCATAGGAGTTATGAGGAACAACCGTTCCCACTTTCTATTCCATTGATGCAAGATTAGACTTTTCGAAGATATGGCATTATC
>CAJHQP010007257.1:0-33260 GCA_905132765.1 Moricandia arvensis
CAATGTATATCAGGTACATATACGAATATCCGTATATCCCGCATTCTAAAATATCTCCTTGTACTCAATATTTTTGAAAAACTTCCTTCGGCAATAAAGAATTTCATTAAAAAACTAGCAAATATCCTTAGCACGAAAAACGTCTCATGATACTTTCGTAAAAAACATCCGCATACGAGAAAACGATTATCGCACCACCCAAAAAACGTAACTCGCGAAAAAGTCATCCCGCTCACAAAACGATGAACAACATACTAACTCGCCAAGCAAAGAAACTCCCCTCACAAACATATCCTGCCGCATCGTCGACTCGACTCCCAGCCAAAAAAGGAGATCCCGCTCTCGCGATAATTGAGAAAGTTAATAACACAAAGAGTGTTTTTTGAAAAAATACAGGCGAGACGCGCCTAGATCTTCAGGACAAACTCCCAATCATGCATGACTACAAAATTACGAACGCTCGTCGATTGGCCGCCGAGCACTTTAGCCATCTAAACAAACGCATTTAGGTCCGTCCTAAGGGAAAATCCTCGCACATTCGACTAGGATAAATAGCGCGCTATAAAAGAAATCCGAAATTTTTGTCAGCACTTCCGGACGACTTAAAAATTGTCTCCGGAGAGATGCTCGACTTCCGAACTGACAAGTTATATAAGACGAGAACCAATCGCGGACTTTAAATCGGAACGGAGTGAGGTTAAAATCGCAACAGGCAAAACGAAAACAATTAGTCATCGTAAAGCCTTACACCGAAAGTAAACCTAATTCTTACCCTAAATCCAGCAGACTGGTCTCTAACGTCTCAAGGCATGATATCAAAAAGATACGAGATCATGAAAGCATGTCTCTTTGTTCGCATCTAAATGCTCCCAAAACTTTGAAAACTACTCAAACATCATGACGAGCAACGAGTAGGACGATCTGCAAAAAGGGTAAGGAGCGAGATGACAACTCGCGATCCTTCCCTCCACAATCAACGAAAACCCGAACATGCTTAATAATAAAAGCAGAATTTATACAACATGATTTATACAAAAAATGATAAACGGCCGGGATTTAGAATCCAGACACGGCTAGTCCCGTTACACATGACCACACAATACAAAGGGAGTACTTCCCAATAGTCAGATAACCCTAGGATAAGTTGGCTACGGTTAAAGTACCCGGTCATCGACCTCCCGATCGAGTAATCATTCATATCCAGGGGTGCCGTCGGCTAATTCACTTCACCCGTCTCGTAAGGAGCTCATGCCTCTACTTCCACCGTCTCGGGAAAACAAGAATCGGATCCACTGCTCTCAAATCATCTCCTCGATTTGACGAATCACAAAATCCTTATTGACGTCTTTCATGTGCCCAGTTTGCCTCGCGTACTCGACGTCAACGAATAGTTAGGTGTGTAAGATACAGTCCGCCCACGACACCACGACACTCGCGATAATCACCAAGAGACTTATAACTCCCCTTTAGTTCTCCAAATCGCTCGAGAACCTGTCGCGATGACTCCTCATCACTAAGTCCATCTCTCTCTTTCCTCGCCTATATGCTCGGCGAACCTCGCGTCGCAACCGATTCTCTTTCACGACAACGGAACTATCCAGCTCATCTTTCAGACGAGCAATCTCCTTGTCAGCCATCTCGGCCCTGAATTGAGCCATGCGAGCCTCCTGGTTGCTCGCGTCAAGAGCTCGGTTCATCATGAGTAGACCCTGCAAAAACTCTCAAAGTCAAGAAAGGGTCGGCCTTAGCAAAAAAGTAATATATATATATATATATATACACACATATATTTAAGGACCAAGACTTACCCCTTTGACCATCCTTGAGGCCTTGGTAAATTGGTAAACTCCAGCACCTCCGCTGGGACCCTCCCTCGGCAGGAGGAAAGTCAAAGTCAAATGGCTCGTCAAATCAATCCATTCACAACCATTTCCATCCACCTGACTGTTGAGATAATATCTAAGTATGTTGTCAGGAGAACATGGCTCGACAACCACATCATCATCAACGAAAATGTGTTTCTCTTTGCGAGACCTCGACCTTTCCTTCCTCCCTCGAGCTTCGTACGGAATGAACCCGTCCATGCTCGATTCTGTCCCTTACTCCACTGCTAAATCTGGTTGAACGAGAACTGGTGCAGAGCCACAGCATGATGACCCGCTTTGGAGTAAATGTTTCCCAAAATAATGGACTAGCCCCCGAAGTTAGATCCCCTGGTGGTTTGCAAGCCTTCTGGGGACGGAGGGAGAGGGTTAGTCTCTTAAAATGGAAAATATACATGTAAGGTCAAAACATCAACAAAAAAACCAAAGCTTAGCGGGTACCTGATCGAGAATACGTCTCCGGCCCCATCTAGTCCTGAAAAGATGAATGCAACTGTCCTCCACAGATGTGTTGTTCACACGAACAAAGAAAAAATGCTCCTTCCAGTCGTGTAGTTCGATATGAATCCCGTTATGATCGTCATTCCTAGTCGAGGCCTCAACTAAACTATACCCGAATTCCCCCGAGGCATCAACATGGCTTCGAGATGATCAACGTTGAGGCTCATACCCCGCTCGTAACTCAGCACCAAAATCCCAACGATGTGCTGCAAACCGCACATGTTGACCTGACTGACCGACAGATTGAACCGGTTGAACAGCCGCACGATAACTTCTGGGATGGGAAACCATAAGTGGCGCTGCATTAAATATGCATCGTATCACGTAAAATAACCTTCGGGTGGAGATCTAGCAACTTCCCCTTCTCTCAGAATAAGAAACTCTACTGACTTTGGAACTCTGTAGAAATTCTGAATGGATTCGAGCCCATTGGGACAACTCTCACTCGGGCAGCCAGCGATGGGTTTGCACGAAACGGAAGAGGATCCCATGTTCTGGGACTATGAGGTTTCACCTCACCCCTAGAATCCCAGTACGCCTCGGCCTCCTCCGGATCGACCGAGTGTGCTGCGAATTCCACCTTGGGTGCAACATCGATATGTTGCGAGCTATAGGGTACCAGGAACATAACGATTGGGATGAGACTTGGTGGAAGCTTCTCTCCATGAGGACATGATTTTCCTTTTTTCTAAAAAAAATGCCAAGAGGAGAGATGGCAGAAAATGATTCCCTGGGAAAGAGTTTGTGGAAAATGAACAAGTGAAGAACTTGAAAAACTTATTCCACTTACTTATAGGCAAGAAAATTCACTATTCGCCCCGGATTTTCAGACATTGGATTTCGCCTAACTTAACCGACTCGTCGAAATCGCTTGCAAGAACATAACAATTCTAACGAGCTGGGGGGCTAACTGTTGGATTTCGCCTAACTTAACCAACTCGTCGAAAGCGCTCACAAGAACATAACAATTTTAACGAGCTGGGGGCTAACTGTTGGAGTCAAAATCGGTTACGACGGAATCAAAGCCTAAAACTTCCCTGAAAAAATCCTCTTCAGAAAAAACGAGATAAGAAAAGAAGGGCGCGAAAAACAAAATCAAGTTTCGTATAAATTGAGAAAGAATTGATATAACAAGTCCTCAAGAAAACAGATCCCTAGCATCGAAACAACGAAACAACCGTGGGTCTCAATCATCCGACTCGCCAAACGGGCGATTTGGACCGAGAACATTGGTCAACTCGCCCGTTCGGGGAGTTGCGGCCAAGCGCGACAGGCAAGTTGGGCCAAGCGCGACGGGCGAGTTAGGCCAAGCGACGGGCGAGTTTGGCCAAGCACGGCGGGCGATTTGGGCTAATCGTGACGAGCAAGTTGGGCCAAGCGCGACGGGGAGTTGGACCAAGCACGACGGTCAACTTGCCCGTTCGGTGAGTTGAACCAACCAATTCATCTTTATCTTGTCCTTGTAGCCTCCTTTTCGGGGTCAGGAAGGACTCGTTCTATTTTTATCTCGATCAATGTTACCATTTGAACTTTACGACTTAAAGGATTTACTTTCTTATACGAGGTTCGAATTAGTCGTATAAGACGAAAACGGTTAACTAAAGACCTAAAGCTACGTCCACTATACGGGGAATTTGAACCTTTTTTGGAACGACGTCGTTGCGTAAACGGTCTTTCGATAAATCTTAAAGATGCTTAAGTTGAAAAACAGTCCGAAAAGGTCTAAAACGCGGCTAAAGGCCCACTCGCGAGTCTATACGAAATTAATCTCAATTCCTATGACCGTTTGTCTTTTTATTGCAGGAAAGATAAATGTCAAGTTCAAAAGATAATGTCAAGTTCATAAGATAAATGTCAAGTTTAAAGGATAAATGTAAAGTTTCCGAAGATAAACACAAAGATCGAAGGAAAATGGAATATTCTTGGAAAGCGATAAACTCTATCAAGAGCAGAAAGGGAAAGACTAAACCGCCTCTAAGAGGAGTATATAAGGACGTCGAAGTTGAAGAAGCAAAGGGACACACAATTCTTTATTCATAGCAAACACAACACTTAGGGAAATTTAGGGCACATTTCCGTTTTTCTGTTATCGAGCTGCGACTCAACTAGGTTTAATCAGGTCTTACAAGGTTAGAACTAGGAACTCGTCGACGGCTCTTACCGCTTAGGCTTACATGTTGTAACGCTCGAAGCAAAGATTTGGAAAAAGATCTTCTTTGCTCTTTTTCGTTTTACTGATTCATAAGAAATTCATTTTTTTCTCATTGTTTAATTGCTATGCGTTTGGTTTAGAAGATATCTGGGACCTCTAAGAAAGTTAGGTTGTTAGGGTTACTTAGTTTTCCTGTTATCAGAAAATCAACAGTGCGAATTTTGTTTCCCATAATAATGCTTCAATAAGGAGGTTATTAGTTGGTACTGTAAGAATATTTTATATTCTATGTGACCTATGTATCTATTGGTTTAATATAAAGTTCAAGTTCATATTAATGTTTTAATATATTCTAATATGAAAGATGATACCGTGATGGATCGGTTTCGAGTAATGAGTTAGAATATGGGTGTATTGATAACCCTCCTACTTTACCTTATATTTATAAATGTCTTTAGTCTTATGATCATATACATATATGTAAAAGGTAATAATAAAGGAATATATTACCATAAGAATTTAATATATGTAAACTATATATTGTGGTGGTTAAAAGGATGAAAGGTTGTGTTGGTTAGTCACATCCCTTACTCTAATATATATTGACATCCTACATCACTTTATGGGTAATGAAAAATCTCTCCAGAAAAAACACCACAATAATAGTGATCATCAAAGAGAGACTAAGGAAGATTTTGGGATTTCTTGTCCATCAAGGAAATCACCAAAGAGAAGGTTAAAGAGGAGAAGATCAATTGGTGGAATTGCATCCAAGCATGATCAAGGTTAGTCATTCTATCTTCTTTAGAAATGTGTTAGGATTGAATTAAGATAAATCTAGATTAAGGTCTTGGGTTAGATTTCAATTATGAAATCATAAAAGTTTATCTAATAATTGGTATCAGAGCCATTCTAGATTTAATTAATTCACTGTAATAATTTTTTCATGTATCATGAGCATATATGGTTAAATCCATTTTAAAGAGTGCTCATGTTCCATGATTAAAGTAAACGCAAATTCTCGTAATCGTTTACATAATGGATTTTGCCTGGAGAATATTAATAAGTCCATCCAAAATATGGGTTTCACGATAACGAACTTAAACTTAAGGCACATGCATGATTCCATGAATAAGTTATTTTGATTTTTCGTTAGTATGTGCACTCACGTGTTTTAAGTTTACGGTTATTGATGCCGATTAATTGTTGTCGTTTTAACCAAGAAGAAAACTTAAAACGTGTGTATGCGTGATGAATAGACATGATGGTTCATATTATACATAATGATTGTTTTTTTTTTTTAAGAACCTGGGAGCAATCATTGATGTGTTGGTTAACGTAAAGAACCAAATGAAATTTACATGAACCAGTGTTATATTCCGGAATTATGCATGTGCATGCATACTTTCTGGAAAAGTTTATTTTCCAGAATTTTAGATTCTAGATTTTGTTATAAAAGTTGCGTGAAGGCCACTGTTTTCTTTTTCTTCATTGAATAATACTTTCTGGAAAAGAAAGTGTACATAACAGTAATGATTAAAAGAAAACGACGCACATGACAACGCTTCACGTTTCGGTCTTTATGAAATATTATTAAAAGCACAAAGTTCTTCTCTTTTTCAAACGGTTATCATCCGTTTGATTTATAAAAAAAAATTAATAATAATAATAATAATCATTATAATAATATATATATATAATAATATTATATTATATATATATATATTTTAATTGAAAATGCTTCCGCTGCATTTTAATAATAGGTAGTTTGTGTTATAAAATATTAACACAATATAGAAATAATTATGTTATGGAATATTAACATAATATTAAGATAAATTTACCTATTAGTATTTTAATATTTATATAGTTTATAACATGTTAGTCACCAAAGTGGCCATGTTATTTACTTATAAATATTAAAATTAATAATAGTTTATAATTGATCAAGATCAAGGATGCTAAATGACATAAAAGTTTGATCGGTCAATTAATTTATTTTTTATATTCTAGGAGATTACCCAAAGGTGAATCATTGAATATAATTAATAATAAGAAAAGAATTATTCATTTCTTACTATAGTCGATATATGTATGTCCAAAGATAACATATTTATTTGACTAGTGTTTGATTTGATTAATATTAAAGAATATATAATTAGCATCAATGATAGTACTTGTATTTAAATATTGCCCAAAGGTTATTTAAAATATAAGTGTTAAAGTTTCTATTAGTCTGAATATACATTAAAGTCTCAAAGCACTAACGGGTAAACATGTATGAATGCTTGCAGCTTCATCAAATGTGTTTGCATCTGCTAACTCTGTGGTAAAATTTAATGGCCTCAACTATGGTGAGTGGTTCGAGCAAATCCAGTTTACACTGGGTGTAATGGCTTTGGACTCCGCCATACTAACTGATCAAGAACCGTCAGCTATTACGGCAGATAGCTCTGAATCTGAAAAGTCTCGTTATGAGAGATGGGAGCGATCTAACAGGCTGAGCTTGAACCTTATGAGGTTGACGATGGCGGAAAGTATTAAGCCATCAATGCCTAAGACAGAGAAAGCAAGGGAATTCATAGAGAAAATTAAGGAGTGTTCACAATCAGAATTGGCTGACAAGTCGATTGTAGGAAGTCTCATGAATGAGCTAACTACAAAGAAGTTTGACTGGTCTCAACCAATTCATGATCATGTGACGCACATGTCTAATCTGGCAGCAAAGTTAACGACCTTAGGAATGGAGGTACATGAGCAGTTCTTGGTTCAATTCATCATGAACTCTCTACCTCTTGAATTTAGCCAGTTCCAGGTGAATTACAACACCATTAAGGATAAATGGAACTTTAAGGAATTAAAGGCTATGTTAATTCAAGAGGAGGGGAGATTAAGGAAGATGAAAGATCAAGTTGCTAACCTCGTAGGTCTTGGAAGTGCCAGTAGCAGCAAAAGAACATCAAGTAGAAAGGACAAAAGGAATGTTAAGAACTTCGTGAAAGGACCTCAAAGTCAAATCCAGAAGGAAAAGAAGTGTTTCTTTTGTAAGCAAGTAGGACACTTCAAGAAGGATTGTCCTAAGAGGAAGAGTTGGTTCGACAAGAAAGGTAAACATTACAGCTTTGTTTGCTATGAAATGAATCTTGTTGAAGTTCCTAATAATACTTGGTGGTTAGATTCTGGTGCTACTACTCATGTGTCTCATATTAAACAGGGATTCAGTTCGATCCAGCCCATAAGAGGACCTGAACAATATTTGTTCATGGGAAACAGGATGAAGGCACAAATAGAAGGAATTGGGACGTATAGATTGATCTTGGACACTGGAAGTCATGTGGATCTTGAAGGGTGTGTTTATGTACCTGAATGTGTTAGAAATCTTGTTTCTGTTAGTAGGTTGGACAATTTAGGTTTTAGTATTAAGGTTGAATATGGCGTTTTCTCATCATACCGAAGTGATTACTTTTATGGTAGTGGTACTTTATTTGATTCACTTTATAAGTTCAACCTTGATGCAAATTTTCTGAATCCCTATTTAATGTTGAAAGTCGAGGCATTAAGCGTAGCGCAACTAATGAAAATTCTGCTTTATTGTGGCATCAACGACTAGGTCATATTTCCAAAGAAAGAATTATGAGGTTGATAAAGAATGAAATTCTTCCTCAATTGGATTTCAGTGACCTAGATGTATGCATAGACTGCATTAAAGGAAAGCAGACGAAACATACTTTAAAGAAACCAGCCACAAGAAGCACTCAGCTTCTTGAGTTAATACACACCGACATATGTGGCCCTTTCGATGCTCCTTCATGGAGTGGCGAAAAATATTTCATCACTTTTATTGATGATTACTCACGATATGGATATACCTATCTACTGCATGAAAAGTCTAAGTCTGTGAATGTTCTAGAGATATTCATTGATGAAGTAGAAAGGCAATTAGATAAAAAGGTTAAAGTAGTGAGATCTGATAGAGGTGGTGAATTTTACGGAAAATTCGATGAAAGTGGACAATGTCCTGGTCCATTTGCAAAATTACTTGAAAGTAGAGGCATTTGTGCACAATACACAATGCCTGGTACTCCTCAGCAGAATGGTGTAGCTGAGAGGCGGAACCGTACCTTAATAGAGATGGTTAGGAGCATGTTGAGTAATTGCTCTTTACCCCTCTCGTTGTGGATATATGCATTAAAAACTGCAACGTATGTGCTTAACAGGGTTCCTAGTAAGGCAGTTCCTAAGACCCCTTATGAATTGTGGACGGGAAGGAAACCTAGTTTAAGACATCTACGTGTGTGGGGTTGTCCAGCAGAAGTAAGGCTATATAATCCACATGAGAAGAAACTTGATTCTAGGACAGTCAGTGGATTTTTCATTGGCTATCCTGAAAAATCAAAGGGGTATACATTTTATTGCCCTAACCATAGTACGAGAATAGTTGATTCGGGTAATGCTAGGTTCATTGAAAATGGTGAAACTAGTGGGAGTGGTGAACCGCGAAAGGTGGACATTTCTGAAGTTCAGGTTGAAGTTTCTTCACCTGTAGTTCCACCTGAGGTAGTTGTTCCTATTGTTGCATCTAAGTTTAATGACACAATAGAACAACATAATGATGCTCCAGTTCCACCAGTTGAAAATACTATTGATGAACCTGTCATAATTCAAGAAGAGAATAGTGAACCACAAATACCTATAAGGCGATCTGGAAGAGAAAGAAGATCTGCCATTTCAAATGATTATGTGGTTTATACTATTGAAAATGAATGTGACTTAAGCATGGATGAAGATCCGATCTCATTCAAAATGGCCATGGAAAGTGACAATTCTAAAGAATGGTTTGATGCTTCAAAAGAAGAAATGAAATCTATGAGTGATAATCATGTATGGGACTTAGTAGAGTTGCCCGATGGTTTCAAAACCGTTGGTTGTAAATGGGTCTGTAAGACTAAACGCGACTCGAAAGGTAAAATTGAAAGACGCAAGTCTCGACTTGTTGCTAAAGGTTTCACTCAAAAAGATGGCATTGACTATAAAGAAACATTCTCTCCTGTTTCAAAGAAGGATTCTCTTAGAATTGTTTTGGCTTTGGTGGCTCATTATGATCTTGAGCTTCACCAGATGGATGTGAAAACCGCCTTTCTGAATGGAGATCTTGAGGAGGAAGTATATATGGACCAACCAGAAGGTTTCGTGGTCGCAGGAAAAGAAAATTTGGTGTGTAAGCTGAGAACGTCAATATATGGACTAAAATAAGCTTCTCGACAATGGTATATAAAGTTTAATGATACCATCACGTCATATGGTTTTGTAGAGATCATCGTTGATCGATGTATCTACATTAAGATCAGTGGGAGTAAGTTTGTGATTTTAGTCTTATATGTTGATGATATTTTGCTTGCTGCAAATGACATGGGTATGTTACATGATGTGAAGAAGTATCTCTCTAAGAACTTTGAAATGAAAGATATGGGTGAGGCATCTTATGTGATCGGGATAGAAATCTTTCGAGATAGATCACAAGGACTGTTAAGTTTGTCTCAGAAAGGATATATCAATAAGATCTTAGCGAGATATAAGATGGAAAAGTGCTCCGCAGGAATAGCTCCAATTCAGAAGGGGGACAAGTTTAGTAAAATGCAATGTCCTAAGAATGAATTGGAGCGTAAAGAAATGGAAAGAATTCCCTATGCATCGGTGGTTGGGAGTTTGAACTACGTTCAAACATGTACTCGACCTGATATCAACTTTGCTGTTGGAATGTTGGGTCGATATCAAAGTAATCCCGGAATGGACCACTGGAAAGCTGCAAAGAAGGTTCTCAGGTACTTGCAAGGCACCAAAGAGCACATGCTTACATATAGGAGATCTGATCAGCTGGAAGTTATCGGATATTCAGATTCAGACTATGCCGGATGCGTTGATAGCAGAAAATCAACATTTGGCTACTTGTTCCTATTAGCTGGGGGCGCAATATCATGGAAGAGTGGAAAGCAGTCTGTCATTGCTACTTCCACTATGGAGGCTGAATTTGTGGCATGCTTTGAGGCCACAATTCATGCACTATGGCTGCGGAATTTTATCTCAGGGCTTCGGATTGTCGACACTATAGCCAAGCCGCTGAGAATTTACTGTGATAATTCTGCAGCTGTCTTCTTTTCAAAGAACGACAAGTACTCGAAGGGTGCTAAGCACATGGAGTTAAAGTACTTGTCTGTTAAAGAAGAAGTTCAGAAACAAAGAGTGTCATTTGAACACATAAGAACGGACATGATGGTAGCGGATCCACTAACTAAAGATTTACCACCCAAGGCGTTCAATGGCTAGGTAGAGCGTATGAGTATATAGATAAGGCTTTGCTATTTTAGTTATGGATGCTCATTACGTATTTGACACAGAGAATTCACTTAAAGATTATGTTTCTGATTTATTAATTATGTTATCATTAAAGTATATGTATACACTTATGGTTTGTAGATAACATATGTTTTGGTTTGAGAAATAAAGATTCTTCTCATATAAGGATTGATATAAAATTGAAACTGATTTGTGATACATGGAAGGGACTATATCGCTTAATGACATACAACCGCCATGATTCGATCAATTTAAATTTTAGTAAAGATCAAGTGAACTTGATGTAAAGTGCACATTAAAGTTATTAAACCCTTAAGTCGACACAAAGGTCAAGTGGGAGAATGTAAGAATATTTTATATTCTATGTGACCTATGTATCTATTGGTTTAATATAAAGTTCAAGTTCATATTAATGTTTTATATATTCTAATATGAAAGATGATACCGTGATGGATCGGTTTCGAATAATGAGTTAGAATATGGGTGTATTGATAACCCTCCTACTTTACCTTATATTTATAAATGTCTTTAGTCTTATGATCATATACATATATGTAAAAGGTAATAATAAAGGAATATATTACCATAAGAATTTAATATATGTAAACTATATATTGTGGTGGTTAAAAGGATGAAAGGTTGTGTTGGTTAGTCACATCCCTTACTCTAATATATATTGACATCCTACATCACTTTATGGGCAATGAAAAATCTCTCTAGAAAAACACCACAATAATATTGATCATAAAAGAGAGACTAAGGAAGATTTTGGGATTTCTTGTCCATCAAGGAAATCACCAAAGAGAAGGTTAAAGAGGAGAAGATCAATTGGTGGAATTGCATCCAAGCATGGATCAAGGTTAGTGATTCTATCTTCTTTAGAATTATTAGGGTTGAATTAATCTAAATCTAGAATATGGTCTTGGGTAGATTTCATAATAGAAATCATAAAGAAGTTAATCTTACAGGTACATTTTAATAGATTGAAATCCAAACTAAACATTCATTAAAAAATATTTAAAATATACAAATGAACTGGAGGCATAGAATAGCTCTGCCCCTTGACTTCTATATCATGATGACAGGTACAATTACTCAAATATTGCCCATCGGTTGCGCATGCATCAGAAACGTTTCTGAGACATCCATATGCAGTAATGATACCATGCCCAAAGTCGCTTGCTAACCCTGCCACCATAGAAACGTTTGGGAAGTGTTTCCTCGCCGTCCCCACAACGTTCCCGTCTCGGAAACGTTTCCGATACCTGAGACGGCAGTGAGCTCACGTAATATGATAGGAAATTTCACTTCATAATGGACTAACCCAAAACATGCCATCTAGAAGTTGGCAGAAGTAAAATTTTAACAATTGAGAAACTGTAGATGTTATCCTTGGGATTTATAGGTCAAAAAGATTTAAATTTTTTTTGTAGAAATAGAGACTGATTTTATATTTCAGCATTAAATTTCTGTTAACTAATATCAAATAAAAATATGAAAATGGCCCAAAAATGAAAAATAATCCTCTTTATGTATTCTTCTAACTCTACTGAAATGAGGATTAATTGGTCTCAAGATATCGTTATAACTCATAATGAGTCAATCTAAAATGTTATTTTTTGTCAACCTTTAACTGTCTCTTAATTAAAGTTCATAGAGCAAATGACCATATACGTTAATTAAGAAAAAAAAGTAATATTCGTATAATATTTACGAAACTAAATATAATGAACGTTGACTCTGCGTTACACTACATTAGTAATTATGTATATATAACTCATTCAACAATTACAAACAACATCATGTTACCTCAAACACTCTCTTATACCACAAAAATGGATAGTCCAAAACGATACTTGTCACTTTTCATATTGATTATCTTTGTAACTACAGATCTATCATATGCCGAAAGAACGGTAAAATCATCAACGATCTTGGTAGTACATTGCAGTTTCATTGTAAATCAAAGGACATTGATTTAGGTGACCAGAGTTTGCAACCCGGTAATATGTGGTCATTTCATTTTGAGCGTAATTTCTTTGGAAGGTCTTTGTTTTTCTGCTCCTTTGATTTTCTAAATGGAAGGCATTGGTTCGACATATATGAAGAGCCCCGAGATATTACCATCCAAAGGTGGTGGGAGAAAGATTGTGTGTGGAAAATAACACCAAGCGGACCTTGTAAGTATAACGAGTATAGTAAGCGGATTGGTGTTTGTCTTCCTTGGAATAAAAATTAGTTCTTGTATTGAAAATGACAGCCAAGATGAAAGTATTTGTGGCTCATAAGCCTTGAATATAATATAAATAAAATATACTAATATTTCTGTTATCTTAATAGCTCACTAGTTGATTATTGTTGCTATGTTTTAAATCCTCAGTACAAGAGATAGCCAGGATGTCACTAGCGTATGTATACCATTGTGAACATACCACGTCACAACAGATTTTTTAGTAACCATGCTCGCCCCATCAATCCCATGAGTCCTCTTAGATCCAATAATAAACTTCTTTTTAATATAGATTGATGCACATTCCAATGAACTAAATCCGACCAAGAGCACCCCGTGATCTTGGCTCTTTGAACATACATACGGGAACTTGTGCCCGAGGGAGAAAATTCATTTACATGGTTTAAATTGTTTTAACTTAATTAAAAATAATTAAAATAATAATTTGACATATTGATTGATAATTTAAAATTATGTTGGAATATTCTTATAATTAACTTATAATTTCACCTTAATGATAGATAACTGGTTCTGACTGAGTGCAACTTTTAGAAGAACAATACCAATTACTCAACTTATATGTCACTTCCCTTAGAAAATATCAATATAGAAAGTGTTTTCATAATTAATTACTATTAGCATCAAGTAGTAATGTAGTTGTTGATATATATTCGAATATTATATTTATATAATTAGCTTTTACCTGTGTTACTATGCTATTTTCTTCGTATTAATATTTTCTTAGGAGAAGAAATAGTTTTTTGTTCCACACATGCAATTTTTAATAATTTTATTAGTTAAAGAATGCATATCAAATAAAATAAAGAATTTTCTTATAACCACACTAATACTAGAGTTTTTGGTTTTATACATTGTAAATGCTTTTAGATCTTTAGTGTTTGCTACGTAAACTATTTAATATTAATTTATCATTTTACTGTGGGATTAAATATATTTTTTATTTATTATACTTAATAAGACGATTTCTTTTTGTTAATACTAGGAATCAAATCCACGCATTTGTGCGGGAAATTAAATTTTTTACAGTCAAATATAAATGATTTGATATAATAAAAATATATTTTAGTTGAACCTTCTCTTAGAAATATATAAATGTATTTCCTTAAACTAATAATATAAAATATGTATAACTACTTTAATAATAATATACTTTGTTATCTTTTCATTTTGAATTAATATATATATTCTTTAAATTCTAACAAATTTGCTGAAGATGAATGCGTGATAGATGCTACAGAATTCAGAAGAACCATGTATGTTTGAGATATCTATGTAACACAAGACCATAGTTGTGTTACACAGTCGGCGTTCTTAGTAGATACATGCACAATCCGAGAGACTCTCATGGAAAAACCATCAAGCACATATTGCGGTATGTGAAAGGAACAACAAATTCTGGTTTGTTCTTCATGAAGAGATGGGTCAAGGAGCAGCGTTGGTTATAATTACAGCAGTCACAATATTGATGTCGATGACAGGAGGAGCACGTAGGCTATGCATTCTATTATGGCTCATCAGTGATCACTTGGACGTCGCAGAAGCAGCAGACGGCCGGCATTGTCATCATGCTAAGCATATTTCATGGAGGCAACAGAAGCATGGAAGCAACTTATATGGATCAAGGAGTTGTTGAATGAGATACTAAGTAAAGAAGATGAGAATTTCAAGCTTAGGATCGACAACAAATAAGGCATTGCTCTAACGAAGAATCCGCTTTTCCATGGAAGAAGTAAGCAAATACTTACAAAATATCATTTCATTCGTGAGTGTGTGGAAAATGGGCAAATCAAAGTGGAGCATGTGCTGGGTGTTGAGCAGAAGGCGGACGTCCTTACCATTAAGTTCAAGCAAATGAACAGCTTAATTGGAGTTCAAGAAATTGATCTCCCTAAGTCAAGTTAGAACTAAGGGGGTGATTGTTGGATAATTCCAAACTTGTGCAAACTTAATATATTGATAAGTGTTTAATATGTTAAGATAAACATAAAAATAAGTCTAGAATCGTAAAAAATAAGTTTTTTATTTATGTTAGGTTTGGTTTCTATATCTCATATATTAAATTAATTGTCTTTCACTATAAATATGGATACCATGGAGAGGTGTTCCATAAAATCTAAGAGAGTAAATCATAAGATCTAAGAGAATAGCTCAAAAGATATAAGATAGTAAATCATAGAGATATAAGAGAAACATTGAGAACTTTAGTTTTGAGGAGTTTCTAAAGCAATAAAAAAGTTTGTGTTTATAAATCTTTGTCTTTCTAGAGATTTGATTCCCCATCGTGTTATAGCCAGCTTTATAATTCGATGGTAAATGTACAAAGGCAAATTGGCCTAAGAGAGAGTAGAACTCACTCATGACGTTCCAAATCTATCATTAAATACTATTTCTTTCGGGTCATAAGTTTGTCTAATTCTTGGTGCTACGTAATGAAGAAGTTCGGGTGGTTAGACAAATTAGTCTGATGCCTTCGTCGATGCGTGTCTACATCAGTATTAATAACATTACAACAAAAGATTGGTGGAAAAAAGCTATTTCGTTTATTTATGCTCTAATCCCAGTTTACTTGAACTCATTTATTTTTCAACATAACAATATTATTATCTAATGAAAAATATTGCTTCAAAGTTCAAATTAAATAAGACAGATTGTTTATACCAGATGTGATAACATAATATGTAGAATTTACAAGCCAAAAATATGTCTCTGGTAGGTGGACAAGAACAAAAAAAAGTAACACATGAGGAGGGAACAGACTCTAAACTGCTCATAAAAGGTTATTGAAATCTAAAAAACAAGCTTATGCGCTCCATTCCTTGTGGAATGAGAACCTTTGTGCCAAGGCAAGTATTCAACTCTGAAACTGCCTCAATGGCTTTGATCAAAGTTTCGTCCACAACCTTCTGGTCGTCTTTTTCCCTTGCGTAAACACTCTCTGTGAATGAAGAGACGGGTTGTAGTATGTCTTTCATCAAAAAGTTGATATATTTCCAAAGAAGATTATTAACTCTCTCTCTCTCTCTCTCTCTCTCTCTCTCTCTCTCTCTCTCTCTCTCTCTCTCTCTCTCTCTCTCTCTCTCTCTCTCTCTCTCTCTCTCTCTCTCTCTCTCTCTCTCTCTCTTCCCCTCAAAGACTTTGATAGACCTTGGCTTGTATACTTAAGGAAGAGAAGAAGGAAACACGCAGAGGAAGAGGAGTGTTTGAACCGAGTTTGGTCGGATCTAAGTAGTCGAGAGACAAAACTTGTCGGTGGGTTAATACAAGGTATTTATTAGATCGGGATGATGTTTGTCGGTTTACAAATAAGGAAAAGAACAGCGTAGATAAACCGGTGTTCGTAGAGCTGGTCAGGAATGTACAAGTCGGTAGAATGCAAGATGAAAGAAACCCTAATTCTAACAGCCAAGTATGTGTGTGTTTTTTGGATCCCCATTTTGTTGCCTCTTGTTCTCCTTATATATGCATTTGTTCCCTTGTTGCCCTAGTTCCTCTTGTCCTAATGGACCTTATCTTTGTAAAGGCCGGCTTACCGTGCCGACGAGAAAAGCTTCTGAGCCAGAAGATTTTAGTCGCCTCCGATTCGGTCAGCTAAAGCGGTCCTCCTTCGGCTAAAAGCAGCCTTCAGTCGACCCGATGCGCTTGCTTTGGATCCCACAAGCCAAGCCGATGTTTGAAGACTGATGGGCTAGACATGCTATCTGTTGGGCCTTGTGGAGGGATATAATCCACCTCCTACAGTAAATCCCCCCTCAGGTCACTTGTGAGCGGCGTAACCAATCTCAGTGAATTTTTGGATAGGGTCCATAGGATAATCGGTCTGGCGCTGGGGAAATACCATCAGTTCAGACGGTATGTCGAAGGATTTTGTCATCCATGCTGATAATCCCATCGTGGGTTTTGTCGTGCAGATTTTGGTAGTCTTTACCGTTGTTGTCTTTCTTGGCAGGGATTTCGTTTGATTTGTGGTTTGCTTCAGTTCGAACCGAGAATGGATGGTTGAGGTCGAACCGGTTTTTCAGTTTGCATCGGCTTAGACCAAGAAGGAAAACCATCACGAGGGAAATTCGTGAGCATTTTGGGCGGTTTCGAGGCCCATTAGGCCTTTTAGACATAATAATGATGCCCTTGGGAAATGTGCTTCTCCTTTCCTTATAATAGTCGACCCCTCTTCGACATTTGTGGAAACAAAAATTTGCACTGTCAATTTCCATTGAATTAGGAACGTAGGGTAAACCCTAGTTTCCCAGAGGTCTCGGATATCTGCTAAACCACACGCCAATCAATCAGAGTATGAAGTAAATATGGAAGACAAAATAAGAATCAAAAAGAGAGCAAATAAATGTCTTATTCCGAATTTGCGTATGAACGTTTACAACAGGATATGAGCCTAGGCTATGAGAGTTGTCGGCGAGATCCCTAGTTCTAATAACGTAAGACTGCAAAACCCTAGTTGAGTTGTAGCTCGAATAACAAAAATGGAAATTCGCCTAAATGCTTAAGTGCGAAGCTATGTTTGCTCTGAGTGGGGATTTTCGTTGTCTCCTCTGCATCATCACCCTTGAAGTCCTTATATACTCCTCTAGAGGCGGTTTGCTCTTTTCTCTTCTGCCCTTGGTCGAATTCATCGCTTCGCGGAAATATTCATTCTTCCTCGATCTTCATGATTATCTTCGGAAACTTAACATTTCTCCTTCGACCTTGACATTTATCCTTCAAACTTAACATTTATCCTTCCTGCAAAATAAAAGAATAACCGTCACAAAGTTTTGGGCTTGATTTCAGATAAAATCGTGAGTGGGCCTTTAGCCGAGCTTTAGACCACGGCGGGCTGTTTTCTAACTTAGGGGTTTCTACGATTTTATCAAAATAACATTGCTAAGACGACGTCGTTCGAAATTTAGGATCTTTCGTATGGGATGCGTGACTCTAGGCGTTTAGTTAGTCGTTATCGTCAAATACGATCGAACCGATCCTTTCTCGAGAAAACGAGTTCTTTCGTTAAAGTTCCAATGTCAATCCCGATTGAGATGGAACAAAGATAAGTTCGATCAAGTATCAAAAGACAGTGTTTAACGAGAACGAGGTGAAACTGGATTGATTTGTCCGACTTGCCGAACTAGCGAGTCGGATTGCTCGTGCCATATAACTCGCCCGTTCGGCGAGTTGGCCTTGTCCAACTCAAAATTCGGGCAAGTTAGTCGTGTTGTGCCTACCAACTCGCCCATACGGCGAGTTGGCCTTGTCCAACTCGCCGTACGAGCGAGTTGGTTGGTCTGTTCCGTCCAACTCGCCGCGTTTGGCGAGTTGGCCTTGTCCAACTTACCATATTGGCGAGTTGGTCAATCCATGCTGACCGAACTCGCCAGTATGGCCGAATTAGCCGGTCCATGCTGACAAACTCGCCACGTATGACAAGTTGGCCTTGTCCAACCCGCCATACGGGCGTGTTGGTCGGTCCATGCTGACCAACTTGCCATACGGGCGAGTTGGTCGATTCTTGTTCCTTTCTTCGAGTTTTGGCCCGGGATACCTTCGTTAAGTTGATTTCGAGGCTGTATTCGTATAGAAACACGATTTTTACAAGCTTATTGGTGCAAATGTATCAAGTTAGTAGCAAGTGAGAGGATGATTCTGATGGTGTGAAGCTTTGCTACTGGTGCAAGGTATCAAGGTAATGCATCTCCATAAGTTTGAGTGAATCCCCTTGCCACCAGTCTTGTCTTCTTTCTTTCTAGTTTTCCATTGGCTAGGTACTTGATAGTGAAATCCATCTACTTGCACTGCCTTCTTGCCTTTTTGGAAGCCCTCAGCTTCATACCAAGTATCATTATCAATCATTGCCTTGGTTTCATGACCAACAGATTCTTTCTATTCCTCATCCTCCATAGCCTCTTCATAAGATCTTGGTATGTATTCTTGATCTAAGTTACTCATGAAGACTTTGTATTCCTCTAGGTAGTGGTTCTAGGGAGCATACAACTTGTATTGGATGTGCTACTGCATTGGCATTGTAATACACCTGTGTTCACCCAATTAGATGGATCTCTCCTAATTTTAGTGCTTCTTCTTAATGGTTGCACCTGATTTTCTTCAGTCTCCTCATCTTCATGGATTTGAGACTGAGGTTGTTCCTCTGACTCATGTGATCATGAACTCTGGAACCTTCATGATGTAGTGTCTCTTCTGAGTCTGGTGGGTTGCCCCCCTCATGATCAAGATGGGTTTCATTGTCAACTGTTCCAGCTGCTTGAGTAGGGGTGTCTTTGGCTTCCTCCCTAGCCTTAGGTTGGCTAATACCAAGACTGTCCAAGATGATTCTCAGGGTTGTTTGCTTTGTCTGAGGATGCTTGTGAGAGGTCCTTTAGGTTATCCCAGCTTTTCTCATCATAATATCCTTTTGACTCTACAAATTTGACATCCCTTGAGACCATCACCCTCCTAGTCTCTGGTATATAGCACTTGTATCCTTTCTGGTTGGGGGAGTAACCAATGAACATTGCTTTGACACTTTTGGCCTCAAGTTTATTTCTTTGATCTCCTGGAATCAAGACAAAACATAGACACCCCAAACACACGCAAATGTTCAATAGATGGTCTAGTTTTGTTTAATACCTCATAAGGAGAGACATCATCAAGAACTCTGGTAGGTATTCTGTTGATCAGGTAGCAAACTGACACCACAACATCACCCCAAAACCTCTTTGGAACATTGGTGTGGAACATCATGCTCCTGGTCACTTCCATAAGATGTTGATTCTTTCTCTCAGCCACACTATTTTGCTATGGTGTGTATGGGCAACTTGTTTGATGAATGATTCCATACTTGGATAGATGGTTTTTGAAAGCATGGCTTGTGTACTCCCCACCATTGTCTGACCTAAAAATTTTAATCTTGGCATTGAAGTGATTAGTCACATATCTTTGGAAGTTCATAAAAGCTTATAACACCCTATCTTTAGATTGGATTAAGGTCAGCCAAGTGTACTTTGATTTTTCATCTATAAAGGTGACAAAGTACTTGTGGTTTTCCCTAGAGACACAGGGATCTGTCCAAACATCTGAATGAACTAAATCAAAGCAATGCTCATAGATAGTGTTGATTTAGTAAAAACAGACTTGCAATGTTTGCCAAGAATACAAGCTTCACAGCTATCAATTTTAAAGGAGAGATTAGACAACATTAATCCTAAAGTACGAGAATGAGGGTGGTCTAATCTAGCATGCCATAATACATTAGAAGCTAAGACAGGAGTATAACTAAAAGCACAAGAAAAATCAGAACTAAGTTTGGTGTCTTCAAGTAAATACAATCCTTCCTTGCTCACACCTTTTCCAAGCATTTTACTAGTCTCAATATCCTGAAAATGAACATCATTAGGGCTGAAAAATAACCTTGCAATTAAGATCAGTAGTAGCTTTTTTAACTGAAAGTAAGTTATAAGCAAATGTAGGCATATAAAATGTCTTGGACTCCTTATCAAATAGTTTCAAGTTCCCTATGCCTCTAATAGGTATCCTATCACCATTAGCAATTACTACACTTCCTAGGGCAGGTTCAATATTGCTAATGAGGCTAGAGTCCCTAATCATATGGTGAGATGCTCCAGAATCAATAATCAATGGTTTAGCACTCAGTGATGAATTTAAAACATTACTACTAATGTCACCATAATTTGCATTGAGAGCCTTTATGAGAGCTTCAATGTCTGACTTGCGGATGAAGGTGTCATCAGAGGAGGGTTGAGATGTGGCTCCAACTGCATAAGTGGTAGACACCAGAGCTCTTCCTTCTCCATTTGGGCGCATAGGCTGAGGAACCTGCTGAGCAGGTTGTTGAACAGCTTCATTGGCCCTTGCTTGGTTGAATCTTGATGGTGGCCTGAGGTGTGGATGAAGGATCCAGCACTGGTTTCTTCATGTGACCACTTTTCTTACAATGCTCACAAGTGACTCTGCGGCTGCCTGGCTTGAAGAAGGCTTTATTAGCTGACACTTCAGCCTTGTGAGCCATCTTCAAGTCACATTGTCCACCAAAGAGACCCACTGAGCCTTGCTCTTTCTGAATTTGAGCACATACCTCTTCAAGAGTAGGTAGTTTGTCTACCCTCAGCATGTGTTTGATGAGATCATTGTATGTTGGATTGAGAGTGAGCAGGTAGGCCAAAAACTTTGTCTTGCTCACGCCTCTCATTCAGGATAGTAGGGCCAGTGGTGCTTGGCCTTAACATCTCCAGCTCTGCCCAGAGAGCTCTGAACTTACCAAAGTGTTGGTTAAAGTCCATATCTTCCTGGTTTAAGCAGTTGATAGCCTTCTTCACTTCAAAGACCCTACTAAGGTTGGATATGTTTCCATAAACCTTTTGTAGTGTGTCCCACAACTCCTTTGCGGTTTCACAATAAGAGTAGGCCTCCATTATGGGGACCATCCAGTGAGCTCTGGATGATAGACATCACCATGAGGTCCTCTTGACTCCATTTGCCTTCATCTACCACCACAATCTCGTTTCCATCTTCTCCTTGGCTGGTTTGTCTTGGCGTCTCATCTGAAGTGACATGGGACCATAGACCCCTTCCACCAAGGACATTCTTGATCAATTTTGACCAGATAAGGTAGTTCACTCTCTTTAGAGTGACTGGAATCACCACTGACTTGCTTTTCTCCATTTCAAAGTGTTATTGTCAGTAGGTAAAAGGGTGTTCTGAGTGAGAATATGAATTTTGAGTATTAGATTGGAGAAGAAAGCGAGTGGAGCAGGCTAGTCTCTCTTTATGTATGGTAAACCAAAGAGAAATAGGTGAAGAATAGCTAAGAACAGTCAAGATACTCGCAAGAACAGACCTAATATCCACTAGATAAAAGAGTGTTCCTCAAGATATACAAGAACTGATCGGATAGAATGAAAGAGAGAAGAGTGTAGAGAGTATTTGCGGAAGAAAGAATGAGGTTTAAGAGCTTATAGCTCTGATACCATGTAAGTTTTATCAAGAACAGAGTGAAGAACACTCAAGAACAAGAGAGAGAGAGAGTAGGTTTAATCCGGGAAATGAAAAGAGAGAGAGAGAGAGAGGTGTTTGCATTCGAGAGAGTATAGAGAGTAAAGAAGGAGTTTATTTCCTTGCTTGATTTAGGAACCATACAACCTTGTTTTATAGACAAAAAGAGACAAGAAGAATAAGTTTAATCTATTCTGGTCTGAACCAGAGAAAGAGACAGCTCCTGAACTGCTCCCAAGCTTGGACCAGGCATGTGACTTTTATCTTAAACTATTCCCACTTGCCTCTGATCTCTCTCAACGGTCTGGAGCTTATTTCAAACTTCAAATCTGCTTTTGAGGATGAAGTGTGTCGAGTCTCACCAGTCCCTTGCCTTCTAAGTCACTCAAGATAATCCTAGGTTGCTTGGAAGTCAATGTTATACGAAATACCTTGAGTAACAAGGTTCTTTATATCTGACTTATTTCAAGCTACTCTTCTTCTCTTTATCTTCTTTAGTTCTTCATGTCAATACTAGGAGTTATGAAATTTAATAAAAAAATATCAAAACTTCAAATCCATAAGTATTTAAATATTTAATGTGAATATTAAAATTATACTTTAAATCCAAATAAACAAAAAGATAAATGAAATTGTTATAGATAATCAATAACAAAATAAATTAATACCAAATTGTCCAAATCACTTCAACTAATTTCGGTTCTCTATATCATCGTTCACTTCATTTTCTTTGGGTGTCGTAGTTAAATTTTCATAAAAATATAAAAATCATAAATAAAATAATTTAATCAATATTATATATGATAAAAACTGAAAACTTAACCTCTTAATTAAAATAATAAAAAACAGATTCTAATACCATAACTAAAAATATCTAAGAAAAAATAAATAAAAGTTATTTAGTGGTTCAACCAATGGTTCATCCAGTAGGTGAGTTCCGACTTTTAACGGGTTTTACTGAATTTTTAAATAATATTTTTTTTAGAAAACCCAAACCAGATTATTAATCGGGTCACTAGTAAAATCGGTTCGACTACGAGTCCGGATCGGGTTTTAAAACACTGAGTAAAACTCGTAAAGCCTAGACAATATAAACTTTCTATAAATTTCCAAAAAAAAAAAAATTGACTTTAGAAGTCTATCACACAATTATATGCCTCATATTTTGCTATGCAATGGAAATCTTAAATTGATTCAAATATAAAGTCAATATGCACACAATTATTTACTAATTCTTGCTTATTAATTTTCCAGACTTTTGTTCAACTATATAAACATCACTAGATCGTTCTAATATACATTTCAAGCTACAGCTATTTTTGCTCATTATTAGTTATTACTATAAATTACAAACTATATTTCATGAATTATAATATGAAATTAATAATGTAATAATAGTCTCATGCTTGAATCTTAACCTAGTAAAAGTTATTGTAGCAAACAATAGATATAAAATAAGTTCTAATGAAAGTTAACCCAAAAACATTTCAAATGATAAAGTCCCTAAAAAATCATCAGAAATTAGTTAAAGTTTATAATCATCCAAAGGATTTTAAAGAACATAAAAAGCATTGGGGTTGGGAAACTCAAAATCATTTCGATTTGTCATAAAATGTGCGTCGGAAATGACCATATGTTTATATGATTCTCGTATTGATCACGCTTTTGCTGTTGGTGTTCATTATTTTAATAAAGACCTCTTCCTCAGCTCTAGATGTTAAATCGTAGAAATAGTCAACGGACCCCACCACAACCGCATCTATAGACACGTGAAATGCTATCTTCCGGTTACATTAACCGGTGGGTGTCGGTATTTTCACTCACAAGTAAATCTCTATTCTCTACAATTATGTCACACACTGTTACAGACCCAATTTCCACGGCACCTGTATCCATCGATCGATATCAAAAAAAAAAAAAAACTTTATAATATCTATTGCGTTTTCCCGAGAGATTTAAGGAAAAAAGGCTTATTTTTTGCTGTTGGTTGGAGAGAACTACATAAAAGTTTAGTAGATTCTCTGATCAGAGATTGTGTAATGAGGTACGGATTCGTGTAAAAAAGGGTTTCTCTTTTGCTTGATTATTGAGTAATTAAAGTAAGTGAAAATTTAAAAAAAAAAACTGTTTCTGGTCATTTAAATGTAAATTTCTACTGTTTTTTTTTAAAAGAAATAATTGATTCTTCTTGAGGAGGGACCCTTTTGTTGTCATAGAATTAACTCGCTGGGCTTTTAACTGTTGTTGCTTGTTCTTGTTGTTTGGTTGTAAATTGTTGATTCTCTCTTTGATTAGGTGGGTCAGATCTCTCTCTCTCTCCCTCTCTCTCTCATCTTTCTCTTTCCTTTCCCAAGCTTCTGTGGCGGATAAACGGTGAAATACTTCTCTCTAATCCAAACCTGGAGAAGAAACTTGTGTAGCTCTAGAGATTTCTGGTGAATAAAGTTTTTTTTTTCATTTTCTTGAATTGTTACTGTAGTATTATTTACTTGTTGATAGTTTCTGGATGTGAGAAAGTCTGTCTTTCTATTTCTAGTAACTTATCTGCTTCAGAGTCACTGGTTCTTTAGCTCTTTCACCTCTTTATCACATCTCTGTGATTCTGATCTTTCTGCAGTGGAAGCTAACGGTAGCAGTGATTGTACCCATGATTATGTTGTTTTGTTGATTTGGGGGTTATTGGATCTTTGAGTTTTTTTTCTTATTTAATTCTCATCTCTGCTTGGATCTTGATTTATATTGCTATTTCTTCTTGAAATAAAAAAGAAGTTACAGCCTTTTTATTTGAAGACTTGTGTGATTATCTACCATAAAAACTATGATTCATGTTTTGCTCTCTTTTTTTGTAGATGGAGGAAGATAGTGAGCGTCTACATTGGGATGAGTTAATCCAGACGCTCTTGGCTTAATCTTTAGCCACTTACCTCTACAAGAGGTCCTAACAGGTGGTGCCTAGGGTCTGCAAAGCGTGGAACAGAGCTGTACTGGACCTTATTGCTGGCAAAGGATAGACATTGAGCTTTGGAGTAACCGTTGCCACCAGTCCGATCATCTCGATCGAATGGCTTCAGATGTTGATCCTTAGGAGCTCTGGTTCTTTGCGGAAACTCTCCGTCACTGGCCTTCAAATGACTCTATCTTTTCCTTCATTGCTCAACAGTGAGTTTTCCATTTCCCATAGCCTTCCTTTATCTTGCCTTTTATGGTCATTTGAGAAGAAGCTTGAAGCGTTTATAGACAAACTCTTACATTTGTGTTTTATATATAGTTGAGTTTGAATCAGTAATAAAAATGGGAAACTGTCTGTAACTGGCTTTGAATATGTCTAAAGCTCATTGTTTTGTATCTATCATTTTCTGACGCCTCAAGTGTTTTTTTTGGTAAGTGCTGGTTCGCTTAAAACCTTGAAGGTGCCGAGAAGTGCTGTGAGCAGTTCAGGTGTTGTAAACGTAGCTGAAAAGCTTTCAACTCTCACTTTCTTGGACTTGAGCTAACTGCTGCAAAGTAGGGCCAGAGGCGATACAAGCCATAGGCAAGCACTGTAAGTCCCTGATAGAGTTCTGCAGAAACATGCATCCCTTGACGTAGCGAGCGTTGACTCCCACGACGATGAAGCTTATGCCATCGCCAGCACAATGCCGAAGCTGAAGCGGTTAGAGATCGCATACCACAGAGTCAGCACAGAAGGGGTACTCAAAATCTTAGCGTCTTGCATATTTCTTGAGTTCTTGGAACTTAGAGGCTGTTGGGACGTGCAACTTGATAACAAGTTCTTCAAAGAGAAGTTTCCAGATATGAAAGTGTTGGGTCCGCGCGTGATAGGATTCTACGATATGATAAATGATTGGGAGGATTGCTGCTCGGATTATTTCTCAGATGGGTCTGATTACTTGGCTTGGGAGTTTCTTGAGGATGGTGAGATGGGAGAGTTTTATGAAGATGAGTTTGAGCATGGTTGGGATGACAATTTCTATGCGGATAGTGTGAATATAGACATGGAACCGCATATTTGGCCGCCATCTCCATGAAACCAGGTCTTGTTGTGGTCGAGAGTTCTACCTGAAAGTTGCTTCTAGGAATGGTATTAGCCTCTTATGCGTTTTTGCTCTATGTAATGTTGCTTGAAGCTTGTTTGGATTCTTTGTGTTTTTTCTAATCTAAACCGGGGCCGGTGTTGTTATGTTTGTTGTTTTACTTAGTTGATGTTTAAATTCATATATATATATATATATATGTGTGTGTGTTTGTGTGTATGTATAGAATTGGGAGATGTCAAGTTGATGTATAAGAAACAAAATAAGTGAAGAAGAAAAAAAAAGGACAAGGTATTGATGAAGATTTCAAATGAGCTGGGCTGGGGTCCCTTCACATTAAAGCTTTTTTCACTTGCCTGCCATTTTGTGTAGTTTTTCTGTCTTTCCCTCATTTAATAGAAATGGTATCTCGGACTACTTATTATTTTATGGCCTTTTTAATGGCTTATTCGTAATCAAGATCAAAGTTCACAAGTTCATTGATCAATCATTATGTAACAATTTTGGCCGTTGGCCAACTTTCTTTATAATTAATGCCTTTGGTTTTAGATATGTAAGCAAAGTTGTAGAGCATGTTTAACCCATACCCATAAGGGTATCTTAATTAATTTTTTTATTGTATTTGAGGAGTTAATTTTGGTGAGAGAAATGATTAAGAACTTTGAGAATATTTTCCCCTTTATTGCAAGTATCTTATTTGGGGTTCTTAAAAATTTTTTTTTTTTTTATTAAACATTAATTTTTCTTATTACATAAAACATAATAAAAGGGTGTTGGCTGCCTATTCCCCCCCTAGATACACTAATCCTACTTATTCCCCCCCAAACTATCAAATTCTTCATAATCCCACCCAATCATACACTTTCTCTTTAATATCCCCCTAATTTTTTTAATCCCCGCCTTCTACATCAATTCTTAAATCGTGATTTGTAAAAGAAAAATTGGCGTTTAAAAATTGTGATTGCCCAATTTAAAATAAACCGATCCAGACCACAGATTATCAATCTCAATCTCAAAATCTAAGATTGCTTAGGGGTCTTGAATGATATCACTTTTTTTCACCGACAGAAAAAGTGACTGAAGAGAGGAGAGAGAGCAGCACGTAAGAACACTCACAGCAGGATGCTACTTATGCCACCGAGAGAACATATACGTAAAGAGCTCGTGAGAGAGACGAGAAATGAAATCGAACCGATCGCGAGCAGACCGATGAGAGAGAGAGAGAGAGACAGCGTACGAGAGAGAAGAGAGAACCGTGACGAAAGAAACCTGCAGAGAGAGAGACACTGGAAACAGAATAAGAGAGAGACTAGAATGACTCGTATTGGAATGACAAAGAGAGAGGAAAGCCAACAAAGAATGACGAAAAAATCCAAGGAAAGCAACGACACAAGCATGGAACATGGTGGACGGATCCTGAACAGCTATCTGACATGTGACACCTGAGAGACCGCAGAGGGAAAAGAAGATGAGAAGAGAGACAGCACTGAGAATGATACGCGAGAGAAACAACAAAACATCTAAGAGTAGAATTTTTAGATTGAAAGCTAAAACTGGGAGCTGGGACTATAGCAAGATATGGAAATCCAACTAAACGGGATAAGATGAGCACAATCAACTTGGGAAGTAGGTACATAACAAAGGATAGCAAAAGAAGGCCAAGAAAAAGAGAGAGATAGGATGTCCATGCGCATCCAGATGAGTAGACTAAAGAGAATCGAGAAGGTATGACCAATGCTGAAGTGAAAATTGCTTGTCTCTTAAACGATTCTGAAGACCTTTGTTGAATTTGGAGAAATAAGACGTCATACCTGGAGAAGTAAAGAGAAAGGTAAATAGGGAAATCTAAAAGAGAGTCTCTCCGAATTCAATCGTATGAGAAGAACATCCGGAGAAAGAGAGAAATGCGAGAGAGAAGGACGAAGAAGACCACACACGACAAAATATATGCTGAAATTGATTATATCGAAGAGAGGAATAGAAGAAATGAACATAATAGAAGAAGACAGAATCGAGAGAAAGGATGCCAGAGAGAGACGAAAACATGCAGTTTCACAGATGGAAAGAAATTTTGATGGATTAGCGTTAGGTATGAGCGTAGAAAATATTCCAAAACAAAGAGTATAAGAATGTTTAACTGACCACGATGCCTATCCTTATGTTGGTTAAGTTTGTAATAATAAGTGTATAAAGAGAGAGAGAGAGCACCTGGTTGAACTTGTGGGGAATGAGAATCAAATAGTGCTGACATCGTATGAGTAAACAAAATACACGAGTATTAGAAAGACTGTAGAAAGATTAACCAAGAATGCCCCTGGTTCCTTTATCACACACATATGGGAAACGACAAGCCAATACTTTGTGATCCTCCGAGGAAAACGAAATCACAGAGTTCAAGTGAAGAGCTGCCGAGATCCACTACTTCCGCTCGATTTTATTCGAAGTATGACATTGAGGATATCCAGCTCAAGTATATTTCCGTATTGCGCATTATATTTTCAACTAGAGAAACAGATTCCAGAAGTTCATATGAACTCCCTCAGAGACTAGAGATAACCAAAATGATGTTGTGTCCTGTCCAGAATGAGAATGAAAAGAAAAGAAACTTATCCTGACTATAAATAGCTTTTGAACCGCCACATAAGCTTCATCTACCAGGCCACTGTTAAAAGTGTCACAGGTTTAACCAGAGGTAGTTTGAGTATGCTTTGGGAGCTAAGAGAAAATGACATTTATTAGCAAAAGTCTACGTAGCAGCTGATACAGATGAATAATGCACAAAGCCAATAAACGATTAATTGTTGAATGGCTAAAGAAGCTGATTCGCAATAAGTATCGAAGCAGGATTTACTGTTCTGCTGATCACTATTGCACAAGAGTAAGAAGATGTCCGTGTACAATTCCGTACGGTCGACCGTACGCTAACCTTACCCAAAAAAATGTGTTGAAGAAACCGTTACCCTTTGATCCCAAATCCACTCACTTACAAAGCTCTATATAAAACCACCTCATCTCATTCTTCTCGAAGCTCAAATATACGACTCGCCCCTCCAAAATAGCAAGCTTTAACCGAAATAGTGGCACACAGTCTAAGCCTGATGCCAAGAGTGTTTTTATAATGTATTAAGCTGGTCCCGACCTTACGAAATATACGAAACTTTCGAGCAACAATGAGAGAGAACCCCGTATTGTTTGCGAGAGCAAATGATATAAACTTAGAAAAATGAGAAAGAGAAATATGTGCAAACCCCCATACACAAGTAGGGTAAAATGCAGATTTGAAGCTTGTCTCAAGGAGTTAGACTTTTAGCTCTGAAATGTACGTTTAAAGAAAACATGGACGTCTTAACTATGAGAGCAATATGAATGTTCAATACTAATACCCCTCGTAGGCCTATACGCGAGCCACAATGAGATCAAAATACGAGTCCAGAAACACCAAACTCTGACTCCTATCAACCCTTGGTTGCTTCACAACATCGCATATTTCTCAACATCAAGTACAACAAAATAACCTATGACCTCAACCCTAGTGTGAGCAGTCCGGCGTCAAATGATATCTTGGTTCTCTATGAATCCGCGAGGATCTGTTGTCACAATGTCATATACAATAGCCGCCTTGTTTCGTATCCTATCAGTGCAATCTATGTGCCAGAATGAGATGGTAGCGCCATGATGTCGCGAGCCTCTATTCTCCCCTAGTGCTCTGCCACCCTTTACTTTATCGCGAATTATGATTTCAATCAAACCAAATTCTTGTCATACCAGCCATCGGCAAATGCCCTCCGTCAAATTATCTCACACGAGCACTATTCCACATGATGCAACCATTGCCAACAACAAAATTCTACCCCGATTGCTCGTGCTGATACCAAAGTACACACATCGACAACAACTGCCTCTGCTTCCATTTAGCTTTTGCCAAAAAGTAAATCAGGTTCCTTCTTTCATAGTCATAAAAATGGTAACATTCCAAGATGCGGGACGTAAATATCTAAAACCCTATCATCTCTATCTACTGACATAATCTGCATCTCAAGTATCTCCGCCACCATCTACATGTGCTCTGCATTGCACCCATCCAATCAGCTTGGCCTGGTGATCGTGATTATTCAAAAATATACGAGAATCAGTGGTTTCCACCATCCTCTAATTATCTCTATCCCTTTGTTTCTCTAGCATATTAGCTCAAGATAACGACTAGCCTGTATCACCAGCCAACACCATGAAATATCAGGAACGATGTGTGCGCAAGTCATATTAAATTAATCATTAAAAACCATCCCTCCTATAGAATTTAGGATCTTCAATTACCGGAGTATGGAATTATTTCTCTATCGTCCCTCCGTGCATCGTCATTAGGGTACTTTGTTACACCAATCACGTCACGTGAATGGCTATTTTTTGCTATGCTACCCCACACAACATTTACACTGACATCTCTCAGAAAGAGTCTAAGGTGTATTGTCTTCTGGACATGAACAATCCTTCTGTGCATCTACATATCTCAATTCCACGAATTTCATCTCCCCTAAGTCTTAATTTCAAACACAGATTTAGATAGTCTTGAGTATCTTGTATATACCGTTCCTTGTCGCTCAGGACCATGTTGATTATAATAGAATGTCATATGAAAACAGTAGAACCGAATTGCGAAAGACCAATCATTAAGATAGAAAGTGATCTTGCTGACTGAAACCGAGATTGTGGGATATTGAAAAGAGAGTGTGATCAAAAAAGTCAACTTTTTCTGAAAAGCCATATTCGCTCGAGCTACTACAAATGACATTAACAGTATGAATTTGAGCTCACTTTTGTAACCCAGGCCAGCGCGAAATGCTTTTGACCATAATAGCTTTCTTATCAACCACATTAATCGTCCCAAGAATGTTTACACAAGGCTCTCAAACACATGGCGGAGGATGGCATCTCACATGTAGACTTGCGAATCCTCATCAGTTCTTCCTTGAAGAAAAGCGCATTCCTCTTGGCACATTCCAATTCGCCAAAAGATCCAAATTGCTTGATAGATTCTGTATGTTAGCAATGAAAGAGAACAAATCGAATATATGGAGCTTCCACTGCGTCAAAAAGTGTCACAGATAAGTCTATCTCCAATTCTGAAGGTGAACCCTTGCACTACCTGTCTCCTCTATATATCCTTCCCGCATATTATGAGTAAGCAACTTGCATCCTTGCATATATTTATCCACCACAAACTGACTTATCTGATTTACTTACCTTTAGCAGCCCTTTTCTCATACCAGTCTATTACTTGAATCATTACAATTATCGAGCCTCATCTCACCGCCAAACTGAGGACTCTCCATTTACTTCGCAATTCCCAGTTACATAGTTCTTCATCATTGATCTTGCGCTATCTCGTCAATTACTTCCCACGGCAGCTTATAATCGCGCATGCCCTCTTTTGAACTTGCAAAAGAAAACAACACCAGAACTTGGATACCTACGCTGTGTGCCTATTGATGAGAAACACCGAGTGTGCACACCTAGATTAAAAGGCTCTCTCCTCACTCTCATAACTTCTCACGAGTGGACATTTCTTCCACTGTTCCTCATTACTTTCTCTCAGGTCCATACTCTCAGATCCTTCTTCATGCGCCACCCTTCGCATCACTGATCTATACCTAGTAGTCCTCATGTCTTTCATCACTTGCGGCCTCACGGTCCATATTCCCCCTTCAGATCATGGGATTCTTGAATCTTCAGCTTCCATGAAAAGTTAGCCCTTCTTGATTATTTGAATCGCTGTTGTTGATCACCCGAAGACGCCTATCAAAGAATATAGTATGCCTAGGCACTTAGCTGCACTGCTAATCAATACGTCGCGAGGATAGATCCATTCAAATCATCCCAAACTACTTTCCTCATTAAGTAAACTCCTGAACTACCACTAAACCTTAATCCAGTCTTGGACACACAGAATCGCTTCTTGTTCTTTGGACAAAACACTATTTTAGCCTTCTGGAGTGTAGAGGTAGGCAAGAATATTGCCGTGCTCTTGGTTCCGATGTTCCTCACTTCCCCAGGACTATAACAAGCTATAGACATCCATACACACCTTTAAGACTAAGGCCGCTTTCTCCTTCGTTGAGAACTTCAAAAGGGCTTTCATCTAGAAATTGGTAGGTTTCTATCGATCAAATGCAATAGTCATCACCTCATTCTCCAAAACCTGTTTGGACATTGGACTAAATTGAGTTCGCGAGCCACCTCATAAGGATGCCTCATTCTTCTTCAGCCACTCCTATTTTTGTGGGTGTGATTTGTGGCGTTTGAAGCAGCGTTGTTTGGGAAGGATCCCGCATTTATCTAGGGTTGGCTTGAACTGCAAGCTTGTTATACACCACCATTAAACCTGAAAATCCTAATCTTGGCATGGTATATGTTAGTCACATAAGCCTGAGATTTTGTTCTAAATACCTTCTATCCAAGCATCTTCATCTCTATAAGTTTATATGAAAATTATCCTGGATTGTATTTATTATTTATTCATTACTAATGAATGATTAATCAAACGTGATTGTATTGCAGAGTTCCAGTAGAATAAACAAAGAACAGTCGGAGAAGAAACACATTCTGAATGCGAACTAATCGATCAAAGACCAAGCTTTCATAAAGGATGTTGTAGATTTTGAAAAATGCCTTACAAGTTAACCCATACATGCTTACTATGCATTTATTGCTTATACATGAAACTAGATGGAATTGTATTGTAGCATTATAAGCTTTAGACAATCCTAACAATGCAGTTCATGACCTACCCCCAGATGCCATAAAATGCATTCATATTTCACACAACTGTTAGAACTAATACGTGTCTTATTGAGTATTTAAAATTGACTAGGATTTTGTGCTCTTCTCACACATTGTGTAAAGTTCATCCTTTTGGAACTCCCTTCCGATAACGTTTATGGCTCATCAATATTTCCTTGAAACTTCTAATTCATTAAGGATCAACTGAATATGAAATTACCACCAAATGTCAATCGAAGTGGCACTAGCATTGTCTTTTTTGATCAACAACAACACTTAGATATTTTGAAAAGCTGTGAAAAGGCTGTCACGCC
>CAJHQP010007258.1:0-33251 GCA_905132765.1 Moricandia arvensis
GCCTTAGTGTGCAGGTTGCCTGATACTGGCGCCAGTACTTGAGGTGTGGGGCGCACTATGGCGACCCGTGTTTTGTGTGTGCGGGTCGCCATATGGCGACCCGGTTCGTTAAAGGTCATGTCGTCATATGGCGACATGGGTTTGTACATTCAAGGTCGCCATATGATGACCTAGGTTCGAGGTGCTTTTGTTTTTTTTTCCGAAATACTCTTTCGATAAGTTACTTCTAGAAGTGGTAATCTTAGTTGGTGATTTTGAGAGAACCGTTTTTGGCCCCAACAGTGTCTTGCCTTGATCGCATCCCACATATCTTTAAGAGAATCTAGATTACCGACTTGTAAAATAGATTCTCAGGTATGGGTTGAAATAGTAAAGCAGTTGCGACGTCGTTCTTCTCTGCTTCAAGTGACCCAAGATCTATCGTTTCCCATACCTATGAACACGTAAGGTCACTTTCATTCTCATTGACCATACGGTATAGTCCGATGCGGTTAACATCGGACATGTAACCGACAATGCCGTGAGCTCCTTTGACTTTGTTGGAGGTTTTATATCCCATGTCTCGAGCTTCTCTTGTCATAGATTAAACCTGGTGCTTTGATACCAAATAAAATAACCAAATCCGTGATTGTCTGCAAGCTGTATCTTAGTTGAACACAACAAAACTCGGGTTTAAGAATAACTCTCTTTATTGATGCTTAGAAAATAGCTCAAAACTAATCACCTTGATCTATATTAAATGTCACAACTCGACATCAATATATATAGCAATAGATATCTTGTATTTTCTATAGTAATTAAATAACTCTTAATATTATGAGGAATGTTAATATGCCTATTTTCGTAAACCGACTTGTTTAATGGAAACTTAGGCACCAAGCTATCTTTGAAGTTTACCCAACAATTCCAAAGGCGTCCGTTTCAGGTACATACTGTTCTTCTTCTTATTTTGAAGGATTAGGTTGAAGATCAAAGTAGCTAACTCGAATACTCGATGATGATATTGATTGCAGCTGAAAGCGGTTTAGCAAGAAACAAGCAGAAGAGTTGTGTGCAGAGAACAAAGGACGAGTTTATTAACAACACAAAGTACGGATAATCACTGACAAATCAACTTTCAGTGTGGTAATGAAGACTTGGCTCAATAAAATTATTTTCCAGTTCACCGCATGGTCACATTAACCATCTTCTGGGAGGCATGGCATAACCGAAGAGTCTTCAGATTTTCTTGGTTTGGTTACACTTTGCTTACTGCATTTTATGCAGTTTATAATAAAAGATTTTAGATGAAGCAGGACAAAGAAACCGGTTTCCGTATATGATCAAAGCTTTTTACCGGTTAAACGAAAGCTGCCTGAAAGATTTCACTCACAACTCAGTCTGAGATTGAAGTAAACACTGTGGTAATTGAGTTAAGACAAGTTCAGGTTCCATTCATTCAAAACAAATTGTGGGTCTCAGAGGTCATCTCCATGGTGAGTTATATACTGTTATCTACACAATTAAATCTGGAACTAGTTTGTTGTTTGATGGAAGTTCAAACCACCCTCCCGGTTGCAATGTTCCTCCTTTCATGCCGTCTACCAAACCAATTGCCCTTAAGTTTTCTTAATCTTCTTCTGGAGTCCCTTTAAGATTAATTTGTTGTTTTATCTTCAATCCTTAGATTTTCATATGAGATAATGAACAAAATAAACCTAAAAAAAAGTTTTTGTCCCCAAAATATCATTCAAGGAGAAAAATGACCAAAATAGATTTTATCAAAGGGTGTAAATATATATTTATACCCTTTGGATTAACTAATCTAAACTTAGAGTTTAAAGTTATGGGGTGGAGTTTCGGAGGTGACGTCTAAAATTTAAAAAAATTAAAAAATATTAAAAGTTTCAAAATAAAAATGTTTATTTTGGTTATTTTTTCTTAAGATCTATTTTGTGACAAAAACTTCAAAAAATTCTATTTGAGAGATTTGTCGTTTTTATATTCAAATTTGGTTACAATGTTGTTTGAATGAAATAAGACAATCATAATAACCGGGAACTTTAAAGCGTTATCTTTTTGTTCATTTAACTGATAGTCTGATACACAGTAGAATGCAAGTATCTTATTACTTTATGTTAGTTTAGATATCCCAGAAGGAAGTCAATTTTGATGTCGTGTTTTCTCTTCTTCACAGACGCTGGATGAGAGGGAGAGTGTAAGTGGCTGCCGGTTCATGGTTGTCCTTCAATACGGTTCTGTTGTTCTTATCAATGTGCCAAAGACGTGAGTCTTATCTCGATATGGTTCGTGGACGTGCGTCTGGACTACTTCAAAACAATAGTCTTACTTCAATAATTGTCAAGTTTTACCATGAACAACCCTGTAACGACCAAAATCCTAGGACCCATGAAACCTTATTTAATCTGATGAAAACCCTAGGTACTCCCATATAAATACCAGCCCTACTTCATTTTTTTCCAGAAAAACTCATTATGTCGAATCTTTGCAGAAACTGAGCCGTCAAGGATATCAGATCCAGACCAGCCTCAGCCACCGTCGCCAAAGTCGAGATTGGACATCTCACTACCGATAACCGTTGAAGGTAACCATCGAAACAGCCGGCACCTTTGTTTAATTTTAGGGGGATTGGTAAATTGATCATAACTCTCTAACCGTGTGGTTTTTCGTTAATCCAAGGCCACCATCGTGTTTGTGACGTCGTGACGACTCTGGAGCTCTGAGATCAGTTGTAGACCGCCGTGCACGCACCCTCAAGCGTTGCCAGAAACTCCGCGAGTGAATCTCACACGCCGCCTCAAACCACCAGTGCCACCGCGCGTAAACCTCACGTGCCACCGTCAACGATTGCCGTTCGCCAGAGCCGTTGTCTCTGGCTACCGTTCGTTTGCCGCCTCTGTGTCGCCGCCGCACCTCCACCGCCGCCGGTGACTTTTCCGGTAAGCCATTGTCACCTTTAGTCGCCACCGGTGACTCGCCGGTTGACTCGTTGACTTGCCAGTGACTCGGTGACTCAGCTGAGTCAACTCGCTTAATAGTCAAGCCGGTTCGGTTTAGAAATTGAATTCGATTTTCTTGGTTATTGGAAATTGATTTCAGCTAGGATTAAACCGGTTTGAAATTGATTTGAATCTGGTTCAACTGAAATCGAATCCGGTTAAGGAAAACCGGTTGGTCCAATTTGATTTTAATCTGGTTAAGGGTTCACTGGTTTGGGTGAGAGTTGACGGGGTTGACCTTTGACTTGTGGGTTGACTTTTTGACCAGATCACCAGTTATCCGTTTTTGATCGTTCAAAGGGCTTTATGACTCGATTTTTTTCCCTAATTTCATATTTGAAGTCTATTTGAACATCATGAGTTCATAGATACCACTTCTCCACATTTCTAAAATGAGGGTCTATTCCGTAAACCTTAGACTGGTGTAGAATTATTTCTACAGGGAGTTTAGTTTTTCAAAACATGATCCGTCTGTTTGAATTGAGTCTGTTTGAGTCATGTTTGGTAGTTAGTTAATTCATTGTAAACCAAAAATAGGGCTCTAGAGTATTCAAGTTTGAATGGATTGTATGATGTTAAATGATATATATATATAATAAAGTATGGACTCTGTGGTGGGCGGGGTTCAAGGATGCATGATCTATCGACGCAAATATGGTGGGCGGGGGTTCAGAGATGTCTGGACTATCGACGCATATTGTGTGGTGCGTGGTGTAGAGACGTTTGCATTCGACGCATATATGGTAGGTGGGAGTACAGAGACAGACTGTATTAGCGACACATAGTATGTATATCCTTATAAGAAAACGCAAGGTGTATGGATTATCTATATGTTATCATCGCTTTGTTTGTTTTGTGTGATGCCATAGGCGTCGTGTTTGTTCATCTTAGAGCTAAGCTTCTATAGTCGGAGTTCTATTACTCATGTCAGTGGTTTGCGTGTCTAAAATCCCATACCTCACTAAGTGATTCCCCTGTTACTCACCCCTTCTTATATCCCCTTTCAGGTGAGACTAGCGAGCATGAGCGATTCTATCGGACTAGTGCTTTTGGGATGTTTTTGTTCGCTTTATTTTCAGACTTCTATTTTATGATATTATCAACATTTGTTCGGATTTTATTTTGTCTTTTGGAATTATGATGTTTGACATTATTTATGAGATTAATAATGAAGATTTTAGACCTTTTGTTGAATTTATATTATTATATTATTTTGAAAACTGGTTATCGATCATATTGCATAGTTTTGGTCATCTCTTTAAGTGCATTTCAGACATATAGGATATAATTTAGGCATATTTAGGTTGCATTCCATTACATTTGTCTATGTCAGGTATGAGAGATGTTCATTGATGAGTTTAGAGGCAATGGAGGCCAAAGAAGTGGGAGTTTGGAGCGAAAGAGGTGTAGCGACCAGGCATAAGCGACCAGCCTTGTCGCTACAGACCCCAGGAAGAATCCGGGGACCATAGCGACCAGGCGTAGCGACCAGCCCTGGTCGCTACAGACCCACAGGGGATTTGCGGATTCCATAGCGACCAGGTGTAGCGACCAGCCTTGGTCGCTACAGACCAACAAAGGAAACCCGGGGACCATAGCGACCAGGCGTAGCGACCAGCCCTGGTCGCTACAGTCGTTGAAGCTGGCGATTCTACGGGTCAGCCCAGGCTTGTTGGGTTGACCCGATTTATTTTCAAACTACTATAAATACTCTTTAAACCTAGTTTTTCAATTATTCTGGTTTTTATCTGAGACATAGACTACTCTTGGTGAAGAAGATTGAATCCTTGAATCCTTTTTGATTAATCTTATTCTGATTCATTGTTTATTCTTTTTCATTAGAAATGATTTACTCTGATTCATCTATAGTTTTTGAGTTCATCATGTTTGCTAGTGAGTAGTCATCTGTAGGATCCATGGGTTAGGGTGATCTAGGGTGATTAGGTAATAGGTTAGAAGGTTTAGTGTTGGATTATTCATGTTCTATGATTATGCTAGTCTCTAATGCTAGATTAACTTGATCACTTTAATCTAGATCCTAGGCATTTGTACCGAAAAGGTGTTAGACGAAATGTCTGAACCAAAGCGATAACTCTCTTTACTTGCTTAACCAATGACAATTGATGTTAGGGAGTTTAGATAGTCAATAGACCTGCTCTAATGATTGCTTGATTTAACTAGACCAAAGACATTTGATGTTTAGTGATTAAAAGCAAATGAACTTTTATCTTGATAAAGAACTAGTTTAATGGTACATCTAGACTAGTAGAACCAAATAGTTTATAACGTTAACCGTCTATCTTAGATCCAAATCACCCAAGGTCAAAGCCCGTGCCCATGGGTTCTTGTTCTTCCCATTTATTTATAATTCTAGTTTCACACCCGTGTTATTTTGTTACTTCACCCACACATCTAAATTGATTGCACTTAGATTAAGTTTATAACTTGCATTCTCATTGCATCATGAATCACTTAGGATTGGATTGACACTCATCTATACTACTTTGATTAGGATAGAGAAAATCCTTTATCAAAAACGCTGCTATTACAATTTGGTATCAGAGCGGGTTTCGTCCGGCCCCGACCCGGGATGGTGATTTGTGGGACTCAATTTTAATTGGTTTTAGACGATTTTCTGAAATATTTCATGGGAATTCAAGAATTTTTAAAAAAATTGCACATTTATGTTCAGTAGAATTCCTTTAAAATCGTTGGTATTCGGTTTCACGAACTTCATACAGTTTAGCGCCAGCAAAAATGGCAGAGTTAAAAAGTAGTTGGAGGAGCTATCAGATAAAGGTTTATCAGATAAAGGAAAATGATCCTTTCTAGATGCAACATTAAGTTTTTCGGTAGTCAATGCACATTCTATGACCAGTTATGGTTCTTGTGGGTATCAGTTCATCCTTATCATTCTTTAAGACAGTGATACCACCCTACTTGGGTATCTCCTATGCAATGTAGTTCCCAAGAAGGTATCACTGTCATAAAGAATGATAAGGATGAACTGATACCCACAAGAACCATAACTGGTCATAGAATGTGCATTGACTACCGAAAACTTAATGCTGCATCTAGAAAAGGATCATTTTCCTTTGCCATTCATTGATCAAATGCTTGAGAGACTTGCAAATCACCCATACTATTGTTTTCTTGATGGATACTCAGGTTTCTTCCAAATACCCATACATCCAATGATCAGGAAAAAGACAACTTTCACATGCCCCCTATGGTACCTTTGCCTATCTCAGGATGCCATTTGGGCAATGTAATGCACCCAGCAACTTTCCAAAGAGCAATGATGTCTATATTCTCTGATCTTATTGAGGATGTGGTGGAGGTCTTTATGGATGATTTCTTTGTGTATGGATCTTCTTTTGTTGTGTGTTTGTCTAATTTATGCAGGGTTTTGAGAAGATGTGAAGAGACGAACCTTGTGCTCAATTGGGAAAAATATCACTTCATGGTGAAAGAAGGGATCGTTCTGGGACACAAAATCTCAGAAAAGGGAATCGAAGTGGATAAAGCAAAGATTGACGTGATGATTGGTTTTAGCTCCACCTAGATCGGTGAAAGACATCAGAAGCTTTCTAAGCCATGCCGGGTTCTATAGGAGGTTCATCAAGGATTTCTCTAAGATAGCTAGACCGCTAACCAAGCTACTATGCAAAGAAGTTGTCTTTGACTTTGATGAGGAATGTCTTGAGGCTTTCAAGAAGCTGAAGAACGAACTTATCAGTGCCCCCATAGTTCAACCACCAGATTGGGAACTTCCTTTTGAGATTATGTGTGATGCTAGTGATTATGCTGTTGGAGCAGTCTTGGGGCAGAAGAAAGATAAGAAGACTCATGTCATCTACCATGCAAGTAGGACACTTGACGATGCTCAAATGAAGTATGCTACCACAGAAAAAGAGCTTCTTGCAATAGTGTTTGCCTTTAGAAAAGTTCAGAAGCTATTTGGTAGGCTCCAAGGTGATAGTCTACACCGATCATGCTGCGCTAAGACACCTTTTGGCAATAAAGATGCTAAGCCAAGATTGTTGAGGTGGATTTTATTGTTACACAGAGTTTGATCTTGAGATAAAAGACAACCTGGAGTTGAGAATGGAGTAGCTGATCATTTGTCTAGAATGAAAGTTGATTGTGGTATTCCTATCGATGAAAACCTTCCAGAGGAGCATATTATGGCCATCAAGGCGGTTATGAAGCTTTGTGAGACAGGGAAGAAGCTTGAGGAGATCAAAGCAACTGAAGAGAAAGAACCATGGTACGATGATTTGGTGAACTACTTGGCTTGTGGAAAAGAACTTTGGGACTAGATGGATATGCTAAGAAAAAATTCTATAAGGATGTGAAGAGATACTATTGGGATGAACCATATCTCTATATACTATGTAGAGATCTACTCTATAGAAGAGTAGTATCTGAAGGAGAGGTTGAAGGAATCCTTGAACATTGTCATGGATAATCCTATGGAGGTCACTTTGCCACCTTCAAGACTGTTGCTAAGGTTCTACAAGTGGGGTTTTGGTGGCCACACATGTTCAAGGACACACAAAACTTTGTCTCAAGGTGTAATGCATGCCAGAGAAAGGGGAATATCACTAAAGGAATGAGATGCCTCAGAACCCTATCTTGGAAGTTGAAGTATTTGATGTATGGGGCATTGATTTCATGGGACCATTTCCATCCTCCTTTGGAAACGCTTACATCCTGGTAGCTGTTGACTATGTGTCTAAATGGGTAGAAGCTATCGCAAGTCCAACCAATGATGCTAAGGTGGTTCTAAAGATGTTCAAGAGCATTATCTTTCCAAGGTTTGGGGTGCCTAGAGTTGTGATCAGTGACGGAGGATCTTACTTCATCAACAAGCTGTTTGAGAATCTTCTCAAAAATAATGGTGTTAAATACAAGGTGGCAACTCCATACCATCCTCAAACGAGCGGACAAGTGGAAATTTCCAATAGAGAAATCAAGTCAATCCTGGAAAAGACAGTGGGGACAACAAGGAAAGATTGGTCCAATAAGCTTGACGATGCACTATGGGCTTATTGGACAGCCTACAAAACTCCTATAAGAACCACATCTTTCAACTTGGTCTACGGAAAAGCTTGTCATCTTCCAGTGGAGCTTGAATACAAAGCCTTGTGGGCAGTCAAACTTCTCAACTTTGACATCAAGACAGCCCAGGAGAAGAGATTGATTCAGCTGAGTGAACTTGATGAGCTACGTCTTGATGCCTATGAAAGCTCAGCAATTTACAAAGAAAAGACTAAAGATGTTCATGACAAGAAAATCCTTAAGAGAGAGTTCAAAGCTGGGGACCAGGTGCTGCTCTACAATTCCCGATTAAAATTGTTCCCTGGGAAGCTTAAGTCCAGATGGTCAGGCCCTTTCAAGATTAAAGAAGTGAGACCTTATGGAGCAATTGTTTTATGGAGCAAGGATGGACGAGACTTCACCGTCAACGGACAAAGAGTTAAGCTCTACTTGGGGATTCCAGATGAGGAGGAAAGAACTTCGATTCCACTCTCCGATCCAGACCTTGCCTAACTGACAGAGAGGAAGTCAAGCTAGAGACTTTAAACAAGCTCACTTGGGAGGAAATCCCATGTTTATCTTTGTACATATTTTTGTTTTATTTAGTTTACATTTCTTTTGGACTATTTGATACTTCTAGGTGAGTTCTTTCAGGATGAAAGTTGATCAGGTGGAGGGGAGCGCTTGGCAAAGATTTCGAAAAGTTAAACGCCCGTAGCCACCACCCGTAGCACCACACGAAGTCGCTACAGGGTTTTGCGGGATGTGTAGCGACCACCCGTAGAGCCTACATTTTAGAATTTCTTGGACCGTCAAAACTCCTGAAAGGTCCAATCACAGGTTTGCTTCTTATTCCATTGTGTGTTGTGTGCTTTATAAAAAAATATTAAAAAATATATATATATGAATGATTGAATAAATAAGTGAACATGTGATCAAGGTGTCATAAGAGAGACCTTGCATATGGACATAATTTTCCGCCCATATTGTGTTTGATTCGGGAACAACACATAGATGAAGTTTCCGAGTAGTGTCATAGTTTTTAGGGAGGATTCACTTTGATGAATTCAAGTATACCATTCTTATTCGTGGAAGTACTGGCTGCCATTTAGAATTACGGTATGCCTTCGTATGCCATCCCCATTCCTTAGTTCTTCCATTAGAGCGGTTTGTTTCTATCTAGAGTGAGATTGGCTATCTAGTTACCGAGCTCAATTAGGAAGTTGTTGAGGAAAGAAGTCTTTGGGAGAAGACCAGTGATCGTTGGCAACAGTGGTATTCTACTAAGTGTTGGAGCATCACTCATGTCAGTCTGGAGAGTTGAATTCCTTTTGGGAAGAGGTGAAGTAGTGTATTTCATTATTCTGATCATTGGAAAGTAGAAGATCAAAAGGAGCAGAATATAGAAGACCGTACGATAATCAGAGAATTCAAAGATCTGTTTAAGGCGCTAGAAGGATTGTCAACATCTAGAAGTAACCCGTTCAGTATATGTGTTGAACCTGGATTCACTGCAACATCTTCGGCATCTTACCAAGTGGTTCTAGTCAAGTTCCAGTAGCAGTTAGAAGATTTTTTTGGAAAAAGGTTATGTTGGACTTAGCTCTTTATTATGGGGGAGTACCCATGTCAGTGGTAAAGAAGAAGGATCACAGTTTGTGGATATGTTCGACTATAGTTCAATCAATGACGTGAACATCATGGTTAAGTCTGATTTAAGTTTCAAAGTGCAGTTTGTTTTCCAAGGGCGCTTGATGGACGCATCAGTTAGTAGTAAATGCTACTGCTAGGAATGAGAAGTGGGATCTATAGTCAGCAAGTTGGAACAAGAAGTTGTCGCACATTTAGTAAAGATTGCTACTATTACATAGTAGTCATGTCCAATCTCTACTATCGAGATTTGAAGTTCTTTGGATTAGCCGGTTACCATAAGAACTTTGTTCAAGGATTTGTAACCATAGAAAACCGCTGAGGTGATCGATTGAGAAAGGCATTACCATGTAACAGAGTAAAAAGGATTGGAGAAGAATGCAACCAGTTAGAGAAAGACCTAACGTCTACGTCTATCTTAGCTATGCATGAGCCTAAGCAGCCAAATACTGATGTATGGACGCATCATGTGTTGGTTTAGGTGAATGCTAATGCAATATGATAGGGTAATCGTTTATGCATCAAGGGAGCTAAAGAAGCATTAGGTAAATTATCCGATGCACGAGCTGGAATTGGCTGCGATTTTGTTTGGACATCAAATTTCGCAACCATTTTAGTATGGAGAAAGGATGCAAGTGTTCAATGATCAAAAAAGCCCTTCAAAAAGCAAATGCAGTTGTTATGTTAGAGGAGAGAAAATTCTGTGTCGATATTGAAAAGGAATCAAGAATCATGAAGTTGAATTTGGGAGTGATTGTTTTGGCTTCCCTTATAAGGAGAGAGTGAAGAGTCTTTAAGATTGCAAGTAGTACTCAGATGACTTACTCGTTTATATCCGAGGAACTCTGCTGAAGAATGAGAACTTAAGGAAAACATGGAAGGAAATTTAATTTCAGAGAATAGTATGAGAACAGTGCCATGTACAAATTCAGTAAGAGGAGACTTGGGAGAAGGAACCCAAGTCCTACCTGAAGTTAAGAATGATAATTAAGAAAAGGGATGTTAAGTAAACCCGAGGGAGATTTATGAATGGAAGAAAAGGTATGACATAAGGAAAATGGAAATGTCCAAGGTTGTTAAGATATTAGAGGATGTATCAATACCGAAAGTCTGGAGTCGTCGTACAAGAGTACTCAATTGGTGAATGATATCTTACATATTTGCATGGTTTTGGTCATCTCTTTTGATGCATTTTAAGGCCATAGAAGATATCATTTAGGCATATTTAGGTTGCATTCCATTACATTTATCTATGTCAGGTGTTGGAGATGCTTATTGGTGATTTGTGAGGCAATTGAAGGCCAAGAAATGTGAAGTTTGGAACAAATGTGTTAGGCGAACCAGAGCGTAGCGAGCGCAGGAGTGGTCGCTACACGACCGCACAGGAGAAATACGGATGCGTAGCGACGCTAGGCGTACGCGACCATGATGTATGGATGCAACCTAAATGCTTTTAGACTCAAACTTAAGGATGAAAATGAAACAAAATAAAAATCTTAATGCTTATTTTGGTGTTTTCGAAAATTTTCAATTTTTTTTTAGGTTTTTCCTATGCAAATAAGTATTACAATGCAATGCATGAGACTCATGACAAGTAAACAAAACAAAACACAATGTGAGATGGTAGACTCTCCCCCAAACTTACTTCACACAGTCTCTTGTGTGGTAGTAAACTTGAAAGAGAGATCAAAAGAGAAAAAATATGAAAGAACTAAGTATTTACAAATGTGGAGATGCACTTACTTGGAGTTGGCTTGATGAGAGGAGGGAATGTGGAGGGGACAACTTTTTGAGACTTTGGCAGTTTTTGGCATGACCTCTGAAAAGTTTTAGAACTCCCTCAAACTTGTCCCTAAGCTTATTCAAACACACTAAAGCAAGATAAGAAATAAATAGAAATATATACAAAGGAATAAACATGGGAATGCCTCCCAAGCGCGCTGTTTTAAGTCTCTAGCTTGACTTGGTGTCCTTGTTAATCACAAGAATCGAAAGGTTGAGCCAATGCACCTTTGAATCCTTCTCCTACAAGAACAAGAAACAAAGTGCGCAAAGGAGCACACTACTGTCCATAGAAAATAGACAGATTTTTTATCAAAGAGCTTCACAAGAGATGTAGCATGAGTTATAAAGGCTCCCTGAGGTTCAGATGTTCATGAGAATCAAATGCATTTGGTGGAAACACAAAGTCAACTACAGGCTCAAACGATGTTTTAACAAAGTAGTCAACTCTATCCCCATCAATCAAATAAAACACAATATTCTTATTCCCATCATTGTTTTGGCCAATGAGGTTTTCTAGCTCAAGCAAAAGCTTATCCACATAAGTTCATCCCCTAGATCAGCTAGTTCAAGAAGAGGTCTAGGTTTATCAAGCATAAAAATTCAGTTTCAAGATCAATTGAAGCACAAAGATAATCCTTGTCAAAACAAGCTTCAAGATGATCTCTAGCAATCTTTTCTACTCTCAAGTCATCTAGTTTTCTAGTTTCACATATTAGATCAAGACATTCGTTGATGAGCACATGAGAATTCAAATCAGAGGCAATATCTTCAACACAAGGCAAGCGACTATCCTCAAAATAATGAAGTTCAAAAGTAGAATCGCTTATACCTTCTAGTTGGATTGGTGGAACCCAATAAAATACCTCTTTGAGCTGATGAGCAATCCTTATCTCAGTACCTGTGAGCTCTCTTCCTTCTAGTGTTGCCCGGTGTTGCATAAGATTCAACCTTAGCATCACTGCCATGTCACTCCTTGTCAACATTGGGTTCTCTTTGCAAAGCTCATCAACCTTCACACTTTGTTCTGGTGTGAGCACACTTTCATCGAAGGGTGGCTCTACATATGGCTCATCATCTTCCATGTGATCTTCAAATGTGTCTTCCTCTTCTTGTGGCCAGTCAAAGTGGCTTGAAGCCATTACTACAAAAAAAACAAAAGCTAGAATAAAAGGTTAATAACTGTACAAAGCAAAACAAAGGATAAGAAAAGAAAGCTTAATCTCAAGAAAGTTTGAAATCCTAATGATAAATCTACTTAGTTCCCCGGCAACGGCGCCAAATTGATTACTGCGTTTTACCACAGGCCAATTAACCTAATGTGCACGCTACCACAATCGAATGGTATATCGATGCAGCACTTTAGGATCGAATCCACAAGGAACTAATGATCTATAACACTAAGAATACACAAACTTTCCTAATCTAAGCAAATAAGAAGATTGATGATTGGTAACAAGCTAAACTCCTAGAATTATAAACAAGGTGATCTCAAATTCAAACAAGAAATAAGTGCAAGAATCAAACTTTCAATCAAATATTAAGGATGGATCCATGGGCAAGATAATCGATATTTGGTGATCAAGATTCAATCTAGGATGCACAAACAAAACAATCAACAAGTCTATAGGTCTAGAACTCATAAAATAGACTAATCCACTTCCATGATAGAAATCCTTTGTAATCAAGTACTAAACATCAAATGTCTTTGGCTTAATACTATCAAACAAGCATTTTGATTAAGTCTACTAACCATCTAGCAATCCTAACATCAAACGTCTTTGGTTATTCAAGCTAGAGCAATACTAAATTCAATCAAGCATTTTAACAAACACCTTTCGGGCATAAATTAGCTTAAGATCTAGATGAGAGTGATCAAGTCTAATCTAGCATTAAGAACATTTAGTAAGCATAGAATAATATTAATCAAGCAAGAGACATTCTAAATATCCACCTAATCACCCTAATCTACTTAACCCATGAATCACAAGTTCACTACTCAATATTTTTCATGAGAAACCTTAAACCCATATGAGATTCAAGGCAAATCATGTTAATGAGCAAGAAAAACACAATAAAAATGAAATACTTCCTTCCAATGATCAAAAGATTCAAGATTTTTTAGTTTAGACAAAGTTTTTGAGAGAAAAAGAGATCCCCCTAGGGTTTTAGGGTCTAAAACTATATATAGGAGTCCAAAAAACGAGTCGGATCAACCCAACAAACCCGGGTTGACCCATAAAAATTTGGGTATTTTGCCTGTAGCGACCAGCTGTGGTCGCTACGCCTGGTCGCTACGCTTGGTCGCTACGGCATCCGCATTTCTCTTGTAGGTCTGTAGCGACCACGCCTGGTCGCTACGCCTGGTCGCTACGGCATCCGTATTTCTCCTGTGGGTCTGTAGCGACCACTCCTGGTCGCTACGCCTGGTCGCTACACCCCCATTTTGCTCCAAACTTCACTTTCTTGGCCTCAATTGCCTCCAAAATCACCAATAAGCATCTCCAACACCTGACATAGATAAATGTAATGGAATGCAACCTAAATATGCCTAAATGATATCTTCTATGCTTAAAATGCATCAAAAGAGATGACCAAAACCATGCAAATATGTAAGATATCAGTGAATCAAGCATGGTATAAACAAACCTTTTGGGTCCTCAGTTGTTGGATAGAAGAAGGAAATCAAAAAGCAATAGGACCATATTTGGTTATAAGGAACATTAGAAAGATTGGAGTTGTTCAGAAGTTTATGAAGAGGACCTCAGATATATCATAAATCTATTGAAGATTGTAAGGAAGATAATTCTTGGAATGGGTGAGCGTGTGTGTTTGAGAGTAGCACCCTTGGTCTGAATCATGTTAGTGTGATTCATCATGCATGTTCATGTTTGATTGTTGCCACGGTTAATCAAGTTGACATCAACAAGACGCAAGATGTTACCTTCATGTATGGCACATCACCTAACGTTCCACATTTTGTGTTGTTGATATAAGAGAAAGGCAGATAGGAAGATTTCAGATTGATGGTATTAAGAGACTCAAGGCTGTCAAAAGAAGTATGTAAACCGCAGTGAAGAGAGTTGTGTTGCAGTAATGCATTTATTTCTTCACTAAGATGTTTGCTCAGAATAGAAAGAATTATTTGTAAGAGTTAGGGAAATCGGCAATCTGATATATTGATCTGTACCGAGTAGTGAGTTTATCAGAGGCTGGAAAGGTTGTCTATAGACCAGAGCTTCTTGCAAATATGCTTATGCATCTATTATGTTAAGTTTTGATGTTGTGTAAGAAAATATAAGACTCAAGTATGATAGAGCCCTAAAACAAGAGACCTTGCAATCCAGTCTCGCCTATCCTAAAGGTTCTTTTGTGGATAGGTGAACGTCACATTAGAAGATACGAGAATCAGAAATTTTTTGTAAGTCCAAGTAGTTGGGGGAACCAACCATTAGTTGTTTTGACATGAGAAGATGAGGATAAGTTCAGAGCTGATTATTATGAACTCTTTGCAGAGACTCCAGTGATCATCAAAGTGCGTATCTATGTTTTGAGAATTCGGGGACGAATTCTTTTGAGGGGGGGGGGGGGGGGGGGGGAGAATGTAATAACCCTCACGACCAGATTGGATTTTGGTCAAGAAAAATCTCGCTCGACCAGTTTAGAATTGGTCTGACCAGAATTATAATAAAATCGACTGGTGAATCAATGTCTTGACATGACTGTCAAGACCTTCCCTTGAGAGTTATTTTCGATTGTTAATTATAATGGTTGAGTTTTACTCAAGCTGGACGAGGTTATCCGAGAGCAGGACGAGAATTAACGGCAAGAATTTTTTTAGTCAAAAACTGTCCAAAGATTATCGACCATCTTCATGAATAGTTCCTGACAGTCTTGTGCCTTTCACTAACCTACCTGCTTGATTCATTTAAATGATCATGTGGTTGTCACAAGCTGCATGCCTGCTTAGTTAATAAGTAAGTCATGTGCAAGTCACAAGCTACTTGTTTCAGCTGCTTGCAGCTTTCTTCATGTGAGGGAAAGGACAACAGCTTGGATTGTGAGAGTGATGAAACAGGACAACAGCTTGGATTGTGAGAGTGATGAAACAGGTCACCACCTGTCCTCTCCCTGCCTTGCTTTGTAATGAGAAACCCTCAGCTGAAGCAACCTCTCAGATTTTTATCTCCTTCATTAAGCTGCTTGGTCGTCCTCAACCTGCAGCAAAAACCAGAGAGAGAAAAAGAAAATCAGAGAGAAAAGAGAGGAAAACATTTAGAGAAAAAATTCTTAAAAAAATCAGAAAACACCTTGGACGAATTTCTTCCATCCTCTTGTCCAATCTGTTGCTGTGTGGAAGATCATAAGGTGAGATATCCAGAATAAACCCTAGCTCTTGTTCTGATTTTGATCTGAAATGAAGCATGTCTCTTTGAAATCAGTTAGGCAGTGAATTTAGTTTGGAGAGAAGTTCCAACCGAGATCATCTAACCGTCAGTTGTTGTGGTAAGCTTCAATTTGTTGCTTCACTCATGTTCTGAACAGAACCAGTTGATGATAACTTAAGCTACTGTCTGGATCAGTTGAATAAGCTCTTGTACAGTTCATATTAGTTTAGTTTTGGATTAAATCAGTCTCATGGAACTGTTAACTAATATGATATGAGCTGATTAGATTTATTCTGAACTAAATTAATTTTATTCTAAACTGAATTGATCTTGGTTTGATCTTATCTGAACCAAGCTGAGGTATCTTTGAACTGAAATAATAAAGCGCGTCCAGAACCGGACTGATAGGAATTGACTTAAGTTTCTTCTTCAGAACTGAAATGTTGGATTGTTGATCTCCTGAACCGAAATGCTCTGTCTCAGGTCAGTGGCAGAGATAAGCTTGAGAGATCAGCCTTGTTCATCAAGTAGAACCGTTTTCTGTCTAGGTAAGGACTAAGTCATGAACATATCATTTTCTTGGAACCACATAGTACCGATGTAAGCTAATGACTTGAAGCAAGTGACTAAACCTAAGACTTGTGTTCAGTTTTGATCAGTTGGTTGTGGAGTTTTGCTAGATCAGTCCAGTCACTCCTTGTAGCCTCTCAGTCACTTGGTTTGAATTCATATGGTCAAGGAGAGCGATCGGATCAGCCGGACCCCTTCTTGTGATCGTTCTGAATCTGAAGTAGAGTGTGATTAGCTGGAGCTCGTGCCTAGTCTTCCTTAGCCAATCTCATGGATTCAAAGGTGAGTCTAAATAGATGACTGATGACTTATGAATGAGGGTTGCTTGAGTAAAATAAACGATTATGGGTGACACATAAGTAAGTCTCTTGAACTATATTAGACTGCGAAGTGTTTACTTATTATAAACACTTAATAAATATTATGAATTATTATTTGAGGTTTATCCCGAGCTTGTACTTGTTCTCAAGTACTAATATATATGTATATAAGTTTGAGGCATGTGAAGTTTTATTGTATACTCACTCTCTCTAAAGTTCCCGCATTACCGTGAATTGGTCCTACGATATGGAACAAGGTCACGAAGGCACGATGATGGGATCACACCTTGGAGACCGTGTAACTGCATGCAGCATTAGATGTTCGATCTTGGAATATCTGATGGAGATGATGGTTATATTTATTTTCCCGCTAGGCTAGGTTAGCCTTGGTGGTTTTCCGGGTTTAGTATATATATATTATACGTATGAGTGAATGGCGGGTGTTCTGGAGATGATGTTTAAGATATGATTCACATCGATGGATTGATAGACCTTATATATATAATAACTATTGAATATATTTCCATTGCATTCAAATGGTGTCGACTGCTCGGGATACTATATATATGTGTTGGGGGTGCGGGATTAGACTCACTGAGTAAACTAGTTCCTCATGACTCATTTGTGATGCATGTAACCAGTAGGCGGGAGACCTTTACTCTAGGACGGGAAGGAACAACATTAGCTAGCGGTAGTTTTATTATCCTTGCAAAGTAGTTTTGATATATCCTATGTATAAAGTTTGTTGACCAAAAACCTCGAGGTTAATCACTAATATTTTGTAAGATGCTTTTGAAAGAATATTATATAATGTATTTAACAAGGTTTCTTTAAGTACGAGTTCCATATGATATTAATCCTTATCCGGACAAACTAACTATTTGGTATTACTCAGTCGGGTTGAAAAGTCTCGAGTTGTACCTAATAGGATATGTGTACTTAGGCGGTTGGCCTAAAAATATTACAAGAAAGAATCTGAGGTGACAAAATTTAGAAGGAGAAATCAAACCACCTGACATGGAATGAAGTTGAATCCTTGACATGCTTGCTTTGCTCGAGATTGAGAATCTGAGTGGAGATTGAAATTGACCCTACTGAGGAAAAATGGATAATGGAAGAAGGGAGAAGTTAGAGCACTGTACAGAGAATGACGAAATGGAGATCTAGATATTGAGAGAAGAATATGACTTTTTTGAATTTAAGCAAAAAAACTGTTAAGAACAAAACACAATTCAATTAGCCACATGCAAAATTAAAGCCACATGTGTATCAAAAGAAAAAAAAAAGCAAGATTAAAACCCACCAATCTTTTCTTTAGATCTTTGAATGATTTAATTATAAAAAACCCACAATTCCAAAATATGTATCTTAAAGAAATATTAAACCCACAAAGATTACATCGTAATCTCTATTTTTTTTTTAGAATTTATGCTATTTTAATGAGTTTATATTCAAATAATTGTTTTAAATGATGTAAATCAAGATTAAGTAACATTAAATAAATATATGAAAAATCTCTCAAATAGATCTTTTTGAAGTATTTGTTATAAAAACAGACTTTAAAAAAAGAACAAAATATACTTTTTATTTGATTTTCTAAAAAAAATTTAATCTCACATCCAAAACTCGACTCCATAACTCTAAACCCTAAGTTTAGATTAGTTAACCCAAAGGGTACAAATATATATTTACACCATTTGATAAAGTCTATTTTGATTATTTTTCTCTTTGAAATTTATTTTTGTGAAAAAAAAACTCTTTTTATGTCTATCTTAAGATATTCCTCATAAATATAATATATAACTCTTATGAGTTTTTTGTTGATATAATTCCGTATTAGTTTAATACAAATATGAATAAAATAAATAAAATAAATAAATTGATATATATATATATATAATAATAATAATATCAACTATATTAAAATGATATAAAGTAATAAAAATTATCGCTTTATCGGATGGATGTCAAATTAATTAATAGTATAACATCACCTTTATAATTGATGTAAAAATGTATTTTGTATCATTATAGATAAATAATTTAAAGGAATACTTTCTACTATGCATGAAATACTCATATTTCAAGTGTCATTAGAGCAGAGCAGGTGCATTAGGAGACGGGGATCTATTCCCCTTAATCTTTCATGTAGGCCTATTCGGGTAGCCGGAGTATTTTAAGGTATTTGGATTCGGATCCTTATCCAATGGATCCATATTTTTACTATTTTTATCCGGATCCAGGGTTTAAAGATATTTGGATGTCGAATATCCTTCTAAAATTGTAATATCCGGCGGATATCCGCATCTTAATTTGATCCTTAAAATAAGTAAAATTAATAGTCAATATATAAAATATTAACAATATTTTTTTTAAAAGTATATAAAATTTTAATTATTTTATGTATATTTCTACAAAATTTATAATATATATATATATATGTGATTATAAAAAATAAGAAAATTAATTATATATATATATATTACTATTATGAAAATAATCAATAAAAATTACGGATCCGGATATCTTGATTAAAAAAAGATATCTTTATCCAGAATTGGTTTTGACGGATCAACAATTTACTATCACGATCCGGATTCAGCCCCTCCAAATATTCGGAGCGGATTTGGATCAGATATCAGAGCGAATCCGGATCGGATCTTGGATCGAATCCTGATCGAACGAATCCAAATCTCGGATAATAAGTCTTAAACTTACTTTCATGATTTAATTAATAAAGAATAGAAAAAGAAGAGAAAGAATAAAAATGAAAGAAATGTCTTTGAACAGAGACTTTCTACTGTGCATGAAATACTCATATTTCAAGTGTCACATATGAGCCATTGTATTCATTTAAATTTTAGTTATATAGTAAGTTTATATTAATATAAAATATATATATATACGGTACTCTCTATTGCTGCTGATGCTCTCAAACTTTAGTACCTTTTACCGAAGTTGGAACAAAGGGTTTACTATTGATCAAGTTTATCAAAAACAATTGATTTTACCTTTTCTAAAGGTTTGGCTTTGTTGGCTGATGTGATTTGTTGGATGATATGCTTTGTTGCACCATTGTACATGTTTTGTTTCACTATTTTTTCTTTAATGTTGTGGTTCAATTTGTAGAATGTGTTTGTGCTAAACATGCGGCAAAAGGACGAGTCATTTGTGATATCATATGGTAATGAAGCTAGCTATGCGGATAATGATGGATGCGATAACTTTGAAGCTTCTTTTAATTATGAGAGTCAATTTGGTCCTACTGATGAAAATTTTGACCTCAACGATGATTCCTACCACAAGATACACCATTTCTTCATACATTAAAGATGACTTCCTCCTTTTAGGACCAAATTATCGTTACATTATAGCAACAAAAATAAATTAAAGTGATAACAATCATAATTACCAGAGTGAACTTCACCACTAACTCTTACCAACACCTGAATCCAATAGCAGGCCATTGAATTACTGCCATATTATTAAACACACGAGAAAACCATTACCAGTTATATGCCCAAACAATTGTTTCTCACAACACTAGCCAGATCAAGCCAAACGGCTGCTACATAAACCACATTCTCACGACTCGGCTACTACAATATGAGGCCACAGTTAATTTGTGTTGGTTCTTATCTATTAATTTTGCCTCTTCACTGACAATATCAACACTTCATGCTTTCCAGCACATGTATCACCCGAGTTCTTCTAAACACATACAAGCAAACCATAGCTCCACAAACTGTTAAAATATATCCTACTCCTACACCCCAGACCGTACATTCACAATTTAAACCCCAACTTATACTAACAAAAATTGAAAAGGGAGTTTTATAATTAACTAGCATTCCACGCATAGCGCGGACCAACTACTAGTGTGCAATATTCAATATTTTGACCAATGTCTGAGTAATGTTTTGCATAATCTCCACGTAATAGTAAGTAGTTTATTTATATTGATGGGCCATATCCATTTTACCCACATATATGCACGTATATGGACTAATTACTACTTCCTCCGTTTTAAAATAATGTATGTTTTAGAGTTTTCACACATATTAAGAAAACACATAAATTTTTTATTATAAATGTATTTTTTTATGTTTTTAGCTATTTCCTATGATTTTTAGCCAATCAAAATTCAGTAAATACAATTAATGTCATCGAAGTTCACAATTTACCATTATTACATACATTGAAAATATAAAATAAGAAGCTTTTAGAAACAATTTTTTTTCTAATACATTGATTATTCTAAAACGGAGGGAGTATTTAATTACATATGCAAATGAATTTAGCAATAACTAGAAATTGACCCGCACGGGTATTGGTTGTTAATTTTTATACATTGATATTTGTTTTTCATAATTAGTGTTATATATTTTAAATATGTCGTAATATAACTAATTGTATTCAAAAGACCTGCACTGAATCGGGTAATATGGTTTTTTTGTACAAATATCCAAAACCGCTTCAGATACTTGTTATTTAGATATTTTTAAGTTCCTATACATCAGAAAAAAATTCTTCCAAATAAGACCCAACTCAACACCACACATAAATTTATAATATTCAAGTGAGGCCTAATTTAAAAAAAATTGGTACATGAAAGGAACAACTCGTACCTAAACGGATCGCCAATTTTCATGCCTAACTAATTTTATAAACTAACAAAAAATAATCTTCCTATGTGTCCGGCTAAATTAAGTGAAATCGAAGAGTTTTTTATTTACTAAAACAATTATGGAGTGAAGTATTAAGTTACAATAAATGTAATACATAGTTCATTCAGGAATCTTATTATGGATATATGGTAGATAACGCTATGTACTGATGACTGACTTTAACCTGTAGAAATCGACTTTATCAAGTTTGAACCATCCTTCATGCACTCACCGTGAAGAAGTATCACTGTAATTTAGTAACTTAACCCCTTTTTTCCTTTATGAAAGTTTTAAAAGTGAGTTCTGTCCAATAACGTTTTTGCATTCGTTGTGTCTCTGAATCAATAAAACTCTTAGCAGTGGCAAATCTGCAGAAAATAAGAACCAAGGATGAGATCTTAGATTGAAACTTAACAAGGAAGACCCTAAATGATTTGAAGAACCTTTATTTAATCTTTTATTTTTCACAAAGAACTTAATTTAAGGGTTGAAGTTGAATTCTATTTTTAACATGTGTGTATTAATAAAAGTAGTTATCCACAATAAAGATAATCTCAAATCCTAAAGAATCAAAAGAAGTATTGATTCTAAAACCAAAGAGAGGCATTAAGAGAGTTTCAAAGTTATGAAAAGATTAAGGTGAAGATGAAATTTAGTTACGTTGAGACTGATATTTGGCAAGAGATCCACCTTAGCCATAACAACCACATCATAGCTATGTGAACAAACACTAAAATTTAGCAAAAAAAAAAGCTCTCTGAAAAAACACTTTTCAGAAAATTAAAAATTTTACAAGAAAGAATCTGAGGTGACAAAATTTAGAAGGAGAAATACCACCTGACATGGAATGAAGTTAAATCCTTGACATGCTTGCTTTGCTCGAGATTGAGAATCTGAGTGGAGATTGAAAATTGAACCTATTGAGAAGAAATGGATAATGGAAGAAAGGAGAAGTTAGAGCATTGTACAGAGAGAGACGAAATGGAGATCTAGATATTGAGAGAAGAATGTGATTTTTGGATTTAAGCAAAAAACTGTTAAGAACAAAACACAATTAAATTAGGCACAAGCAAAATTAAAGCCACATGTGTATCAAAAGAAAAAAAAGCATGATTAAACCCACAAATCTTTTCTTTTGATCTTTGAATGATTTAATTCCAAAAACCCACAATTCCAAAACATTTATCTTAAAGCAAGATTAAACCCACAAAGATTACATCGTAATCTCTGTTTTTTTTTTGAATTTATGCTATTTTAATGAGTTTTATATTAAAATAAGTGTTATAAATGATGTAAATCAAGATTAGGTATTATCAATTTATTAAATCAATGTAAATAAATATATGACAAATCTCTAAAATAGATCTTTTTGAAGTATTTGTTTTAAAAATAGACTTTAAAAAAATGAATAAAATAGACTTTTTTATTTGATTTTTTTAAAATTTTTAATGTCACCTCCAAAACTCCACTCCATAACTCTAACCCTAAGTTTAGATTAGTTAACCCAAAGGGTACAAATATATTTTACCCCATTTGATAAAGTCTATTTTGATTATTTTTCTCTTTGAAATTTATTTTTGTGAAAAAAAATTTTTATGTCTATAGTAAGATATTCCTCATAAATATATTATATAACTCTTATGAGTTTTTTTTTTTGATATAATTTCGTATTAGTTTAATAAAATATGAATAAAATACATAAAATTATTAAATTGATATAAAAATATATATATATATATATATCAACTATATTAAAATGATATAAAATAATAAAAATTATCGCTTTATCGGATGGATGTTAAATTAATCAATAGTATAACATCACCTATTATAATTGATGTAAAAATGTATTTTGTATCATTATAGATAAATAATTTAAAGAAATAGTTTCTACTATGCCTGAAATACTCATATTCCAAGTATCATCAAAGCAGAGCAGGTGCATTGGGAGACGGGGATCTATTCCCCTTAATCTTTCATGTAGGCCTATTGAGGTAGTCGGGGTATTTTAAGGTATCTGGATTTGGATCCTTATCCAACGAATCCAAATTTTTACTATTTTTATCCGGATCCAGGGTTTAAAGATATTCGGATGTCGAATATCCTTCTAAAATTGTAATATTCGGCGGATATCCGCATCCTGATTTTGATCCTTAAAATAAGTAAAATTAATAGTCAATATATAAAATATTAAAAATATTTTTTTAAAAAATATAAATAATTTTAATTATTTATATGTATACTTTTAAAATTTTATATAATATATATGTGATTATAAAAATAAAAAATAAAAAAAATTATTTATATATATATTACTATTTTGAAAATAATTAATAAAAATTACGGATCCGAATATCCGTACTAAAAGATATCTTTATCCGAAATTGGTTTTGACGGATCCAACATTTTACTATCGTGATCCGGATTCGGCCCCTCCAGATATTCGGAGCGGATTTGGATCAGATATCAGAGCGAATCCGGATCGGATCTTGGATCGAATCCTGATCTAACGAATCCAAATCTCGGATAATAAGTCTTAAACTTACTTTCATGATTTAATTAATAAAGAATAGAAAAAGAAGAGAAAGAATAAAAATGAAAGAAATGTCTTTGAACAGAGACTTTCTATTGTGCATGAAATACTCATATTTCAAGTGTCACATATGAGCCATTGTATTCATTTAAATTTTAGTTATATAGTAAGTTTATATTAATATAAAATATATATATATATATAAGGTACTCTCTATTGCTGCTGATGCTCTCAAACTTTAGTACCTTTTACCGAAGTTGGAACAAAGGGTTTACTATTGATCAAGTTTATCAAAAACAATTGATTTTACCTTTTCTAAAGGTTTGGCTTTGTTGGCTGATGTGATTTGTTGGATGATATGCTTTGTTGCACCATTGTACATGTTTTGTTTCACTATTTTTTCTTTAATGTTGTGGTTCAATTTGTAGAATGTGTTTGTGCTAAACATGCGGCAAAAGGACGAGTCATTTGTGATATCATATGGTAATGAAGCTAGCTATGCGGATAATGATGGATGCGATAACTTTGAAGCTTCTTTTAATTATGAGAGTCAATTTGGTCCTACTGATGAAAATTTTGACCTCAACGATGATTCCTACCACAAGATACACCATTTCTTCATACATTAAAGATGACTTCCTCCTTTTAGGACCAAATTATCGTTACATTATAGCAACAAAAATAAATTAAAGTGATAACAATCATAATTACCAGAGTGAACTTCACCACTAACTCTTACCAACACCTGAATCCAATAGCAGGCCATTGAATTACTGCCATATTATTAAACACACGAGAAAACCATTACCAGTTATATGCCCAAACAATTGTTTCTCACAACACTAGCCAGATCAAGCCAAATGTCTACTACATAAACCACATTCTCACGACTCGGCTACTACAATATGAGGCCACAGTTAATTTGTGTTGGTTCTTATCTATTAATTTTGCCTCTTCACTGACAATATCAACACTTCATGCTTTCCAGCACATGTATCACCCGAGTTCTTCTAAACACATACAAGCAAACCATAGCTCCACAAACTGTTAAAATATATCCTACTCCTACACCCCAGACCGTACATTCACAATTTAAACCCCAACTTATACTAACAAAAATTGAAAAGGGAGTTTATAATTAACTAGCATTCCACGCATAGCGCGGACCAACTACTAGTGTGCAATATTCAATATTTTGACCAATGTCTGAGTAATTTTTTGCATAATCTCCACGTAATAGTAAGTAGTTTATTTATATTGATGGGCCATATCCATTTTACCCACATATATGCACGTATATGGACTAATTACTACTTCCTCCGTTTTAAAATAATGTATGTTTTAGAGTTTTCACACATATTAAGAAAACACATAATTTTTTATTATAAATGCATTTTTTTATGTTTTTAGCTATTTCCTATGATTTTTAGCCAATCAAAATTCAGTAAATACAATTAATGTCATCAAAGTTCACAATTTACCATTATTACATACATTGAAAATATAAAATAAGAAGCTTCAATTTTTTTTCTAATACATTGATTATTCTAAAACGGAGGGAGTATTTAATTACATATGCAAATGAATTTAGCAATAACTAGAAATTGACCCGCACGGGTATTGGTTGTTAAATTTTTATACATTGATATTTTTTTTCATAATTAGTGTTATATATTTTAAATATGTTGTAATATAACTAATTGGTATTCAAAAGACCTGCACTGAATCAGGTAATATGTTTTCTTTGTACAAATATCCAAGTTGTTTCAGATACTTGTTATTTAGATATTTTTTATGTTTCTATCCATGAGAACAAAATTCTTCCAAACACAGAAAGACCCAATTTAAAACCACACATAAATTTATAATATTCAAGCGAGGCCTAATTTCAAAAAAAAAAAAAGAATGGTACCTGAAAGGAAAAACTCGTACCTAAACGGATAGTCAATTTTCATGCCTAACACTCGTACCTAAACGGATAGCCAATTTTCATGCCTAACTGATTTTATAAACTAATAAAAATAATCTTCCTATGTCTCCGGCTAAATTAAGTGAAATAGAAGAGTTTTTTTAGGGGATTTGCTAAAAACAACCTAAAATTTCAATCTAAACCTAAAAGTGTACCCCAATTTCAATCAAATGCAAAACCAACCTACAAGGGTGATAAAAGTACTATTTAACCCTTATGACCAAACAAAAAACAGAAGTGTATTTTACGTTTCTATCCTTTGTTAGTCTACACGTAACAGAAAGAAGTCTACATAAATGTAGACCTCATACGAAGTCTATTCACTCGGTAGACTTGTTATGTAGTCTACACCATAATTTTATCTAATAATTTAATTTTAAAAATCTATAAAAATAATTGTTGTAATATTTTTAACTAATCATTAATATAATGGATAATATGAAGTAAAAAAATAAAATTTTATATAATTAAACACTTTTAAGGAACATTTAGGGTTTGAGATTTTTGGTTAAGGGGTTCGTAGACATATTATAAAGTCTACATATATGTAGACTTTCTAAGTAGTCTACTCACAGTTTAACCTAACCGGATTTAACCAATATAATTTGATGATCAAATAAAACATTTACGGTTTGAGATTTGTGGTTAAGGGGTTCGTAGACATATTATAAAGTCTACATAGACGTAGACCGTTTTTTCAGTCTACACACAGTTTAACCTAACCGGATTTAACCAATATAATTTGATGATCAAATAAAACATTTACGGTTTGAGATTTGTGGTTAAGGGGTTCGTAGACATATTATAAAGTTTACATACATGTAGACCTTTGTTTTAGTCTACACACAATTTAACCTAACCGGATTTAACCAATATTTAGGGTATAGTAGATTTACAGTAAAGTTTACTTATATGTAGACGTCTATTTCAGTCTACGTTAATTTGTGTTTACCAAAATAAATTATTTTAAAATTAAAATTAACTAAGCGGGAAGTGAAAATGAATTTTGGAGCCTATTTTTCCATATTGGCGCCAATATGTAGACGTCTATTTCAGTCTACATTAACCAATTTAACCTAACCGAAAAAATTACACAGTATATAAATACTTTTTTAGGATTTTCTGGTAAAAAGAATCCTAATCACGCCGTTTAGATCTGAGGCGGTTTAGGGGGCGATTTCCGGTGAGATTTCCGGCGAACCCTCTTCGACTCCGTTTTCACACCCAGCCACATTCCTCTCGGAATCACCATTCACCACCACGACCATCACCACTATCCTCTCCCATCCTTCAGCCATCTCCACCTTGTCTCCTCCTCATCTCCTCCTCGTCACCACCATTACTCTCCGCCTCATCTCCTCCTCATCTCCACCATTACTTTCCGCCTTGTCTCCTCCTCATCTCCTCCTCGTCATCACCATTACTCTCCTCCTTGTCTCTCTCTCTTTATATGTGTTGATGAAGTGTTATGAGTTATTGATTTCTCTGGCTCTTTTTGTTGCAGGTTGCTCCCAGAATTTTACTGCAGACTACGGATTTGTAGACTTTTACTGTAGACTACGGATTTGTAGACTGTCTTATAGGTCTACATTTGTAGACCATCCGCTTCGTCTCTGTCTCCTCCATTGCTCTGGTAAGTTAAATGTCTCTTTTTACCTCTCTTTTGATAAAAAGTGACTACCTTTACCTTTTTCTCATTTCAGATCTGAGCCGGTGACTTCTAAGGAACAGTGCTTCTCGTCCAAATCTCTGCTTCCGGTCAGTATCATGGCTTCTACTTCATCTCTCTGTCCTAACCAGCAAGGGACTGTGCTTCATCTTTCCAACGTACGTCTCTGTGTAACTAATAACCTAACAAGCTCATCTTTGTTTACTAACCTTTTAGTTTCTTTTGATTCAGATCTGAGTCGGTCAATCTTAGATCCATTTCTCTATCGAGCATTGCATCCTCTCTAATCCATTTCTCTGCTTCCGGTGAGTCTCCTTCATTTTGAAGTGTAGTATGAAGTTTCGAATTTGTAGACTGAAATTTTGAATTTGTAGACTGATATTTTGAATTTGTAGACTGATATTTTGAATTTGTAGACTGATATTTTGAATTTTGTAAACTGATATTTTGAATTTGTAGACTTCTCATGTAAACTGATGTTTTGAATTTGTAGTACACTGATGTTTGAATTTGTAGTACACTGATGTTTGAATTTATAGGCTTCTCGTGTAGGCTTTATTTTAAATTGTAGACTTCTCGTGTAGAATGCACTTATATAATTCTTTGTTTGTGTCTTCTTGGTGCATGTTACAAAATGGATTAACCTGATTTCCTATCGAGGTTGTATACTATAGGGAGGAGCTCAAGAGCTGTGAGTAACAGACAGTTGTATCAGGCTTTTGTACCAGACATATGGTTGTAACAAACTTATGTAATTTGCTTGCAGCAGACTGAAGTATTAGTCTTCTTTTACAAAAGACTTTTATAGAAGTCTTGTACTCGACTATATATCAAAATATCATCATTTGTATTAGTATAGTACTCTTCTTTCAGATATTTTAATTCATATTCGACCAAAATTATAATTCCAATACAATCCAGAGATTTACATATTAGTCTTTCTTTATAAGAGACTTAAAAAGAAGTCTACTTTTTGTTCAAGAAGACTAACATGTTGGTCTGCACGACAGAAAGTAACATTAGAACTCAAAGTAATAGAAAAATTAAGACCTACAATTTCAACAAAAGTTCATCAAATAAGACAACATCCAAAGCGACAATACAACTGATAAGTTAAATACATAAGACATAAGACAACATCCAAAGCAATAAGACATCATCCAAAGCAATAATACAATTGATCAATTCAACACATAAGAGATAATACATAAGACAACATCCAAAGCAGTAAGACAACACTGGTTTAACTTAGACAGTTTGGATATGACCTGTTTGTTTGCACTGTGACAACTAACGTAGACTTACTAATATGTCTACAAATGTTTCCTAGTAATATAGCAAAATCAAAAGTATTATACTTTCATAATTACAACAGTTTTTCTATCCAAAATCACTCAAACCCATTAGGATTAACTATTACACACTTTCAAACGAAAAAATTGTGAAAATATTTAATGCATATTACACAAATTAACTTTTAATGTAAATTTCGATATAGACTTCATGTTCAGTCTACAACGCTGTAGACTTTCTTTTCAGTCTACAACGCTGTAGACGGTCAGATAGGTCTACTGTTTGGGTTAGTTTTTGCAATTGACTATTTTACGGGTTACTTTTTATAGTTGAAAAAAAGTTGTGATTTTATTTAAGCAGACTTCGTTTTCAGTCTACAACTTCAAAAAGGTTAGTTTTCGCTATTGACCAGAATTTTTCCAGGATTTGACTTTCAGAGGTAGACTAAATATACAGTCTACATATTTTAATTTTTTTGAATGAGGTTAGTTTTGCAATTGACTATGTTTGACTTTTTAGGGGGTAGACTGAAATGAACGTCTACAGATTTGTAGACTTCGAAAGAAGTCTACTCTCAAATCCGACGAGTCAGTTTTGCATTTGACCAAAATAAAAAATAGACTTCACGGGTAGTCTACATTTTTTTTTCCGGGAAGAGCAGACTGCATATGAAGTCTACGTATTAAAAAAATATATATATATTTTTAAAAAGTTTTAGTCAAACACAAAACTAACCTTTTCAACGCAGTCAAAATTTTGGTCAAATGCAAAACTGACCTCTTTGTAGACTTATGTTGAAGTCTACGGTTCGTAGACTTATGTTGAAGTCTACATATGAAAAGTCAAAAGTTCATTCAAATGCAAAACTAACCTCTTTTGCGTAGTCGTCTTTGTAGGTCTACGTACTTTTTCGTTTTTGTTGTCAAAGGTTAAGATGTAGACTGTCGGGGAAGGCTACATTACAAAAAAAAATCTGTTTAGTCAATTGCAAAACTGACCTGTGCGTTGACAAGTAGACTGCATTGTATGTCTACATAAGGGCGTAGACATATAAAACAGTCTACTATCGCGACACAGATCTGAGAAACGACTTAAACCATGAAAAGAGTTACCTTTTTGCAGTGTGAAGCTCGTTTCCAGCCTTTTCAACCGTCCAAACTCCAATATTGACCAAAATGAAACATTTTTGACGATTCACAAGTGAAAAAAACGAAATTATGAAGTTTATGATTATGAAAAGAGAGATTTTTAGATGGAAATGTAGAGAAAATGAGAGGAAATGAAGATTTGCTTGTTTAGAATGAGAAAAAAGTGGTTGAAAATTCAATTCTAAAGCTTTAAGAGATCAAAAATGGTGGTTGAAAATATTGATGATGATGGCATAGTTGTAATTAAGAAGAAATGTTTAGGGTGTATTTGGTTTTTTGTATTTTTTGAAATTAATAAATAAATAAATAATAATGGCAAATTTGTAAATAATTCAAAAACTTATGGGTATTATGGAAAATTCAATGATGAATAGTAACTAAAAAAAAAAGAGGTTGGTTTTGCATTTGACTTGAATTTTTAGGTTGTTTTTGAAAAAACCCCGTTTTTTATTTACTAAAACAATTATGGAGTGAAGTATTAAGTTACAATAAATATAATACATTTTCATCATTTTAATTTAAGTTATTATTTTATTACAAAAACATATCGTTTGAATTATGTTTTTGGCTACGTAATTTTTCACCGAATGAAACTAAAAAAAATAGTAAAACAAACTAAGCCGAACGTTTAACGATATGGAATACCCAGTTATTTTACATTTTTTATTTTATAATTGGCACAAAATTAATTTTGATTAACTAATAAATAAATTATGGATTATTTTGTGGTAATATAATAAATGAATTGATATATTGTTAAGGTAACACAATTAATAAATTATTAAACTCAGTGAAATGTGGAAAGAAAACTAATGTATTTATATTAATGAAATTATTAAAAAAAATTCATACTAATATCCATGTTTCCAAACAATTTTCATTCCCACTGTTATCCATGTTTTCAAACAGTCTCAAACGTTACTTTAATTTTATAATATAGATAACTATATTTTGACCGATATTTTTTATGTTGATTGATAAATTTATTAATTTTATATGTTTTCAGTACATATACTACACAGGTTTAATACTACACAGGTTTTTAGAATTTTGACCTTACTAATGTAGTTTTATAAATTTTCTCTTCACTAATTTTTATTGCAGTGTAAAAAATGTTTATGTGGTATAAATGATTATTGGGTTTGAAATTTTAATCTGACGTTTATTAAAACGATTGTGATACGTTTTTGGAGTTATATATATATATATATATATATATATATATATATATATTGTTGTAATGAAACTGTTCATGAATTAAAATTAATCTTAAATAGTATTTTCACGTAAAAAGGTCATTGACTAAATGAAATGATAATTATGATTAACAATAAATTTAATAGGTCGACGAGAAAGAAAAAATGTGTGGTCATTTTAATACCAAAATCCTTGTAAACCTTAAGGACAATCTGTATTCTGAAAATTTCAATATATTTTCCATCAAAACAAAAATTTGATGAAAAAAAAGTAATTACCCTTTGTTAGAAAATTTTGGTCAAAGCTTTTGAAAAAAATAGTTGACAACTCGATCTTCCATCTAATCTTTATTTGAGATGAAAATCGAGTTTTGTGCAGTAATATACAAATATCATCCATTTGGAAAGAGATACAATATAAAATTTATTTAATCTGAGATCAAAGGAGTCTAGAAGAAATTGATAATGACAAAATGAAAATCACTCACTTTTGACATGTTTGGTATCATCGACTATGGCTAGGATTGTTGCGGAGAAAAAGGGATCCTTAATGATCGTTAGGAATACATTAAGCTTTACACCATGATTGTATTGCTACCATCAGAAGATACTCTTTTAGATCTCTTTTAGCTCCATAAGCTTAAATAATATTTTGGAGTCATTTTTTCTTGTGGAAAAATCTCACAACTTGAATATCTATATATGAATTTGTATGAATTATGGTTATCCTTTGTGTATGCCACATTTGAATAAGTATTCTTGAGCAATATAACTTGTTTTTCCATAGTATAGAAGTATCTCGCAATACATAGAGATTAAACAAGAAATGATTTAGGAAAATAAAATAATATCTCGAGAATATCTCTACATAGTACTTTACTTATCAATAAAATCGATTAAATACGGGTATATTATGTTGAACTAATCAAGCCAAGAAAATCAGAAGAGAATAAATTATGTATATACCAATAAATTTAACATGATTTAACTAATAGTATATATTAATAAGGAAAAATAGCAAGAAATGCGGGCAAATATGTTAGGTGACGCAAAAATCAAAAGAGGATATACCCTCATATGCATTAGTTAATTTTAAATGAAAACCGAAATAAGTAATCGCATGGATCATAAATAAGTAGAAAGTAAGGAGAAATTCTCAATGTATTCTGCTTTAATAGTATAGATAAAATTATAAATACAGTATTAACTTACGACCAATTTTGATTAAAAATAAAAGAGTCCATTTGATGCTTTAGTAATCTCTTGTATATCTTTCTTAATTTTTATGGTCTGTTAGAAAAAAATACGCATGAAGTAACACGTCTAACGTAAATATGTTTATTCATGTTTAAGCTGTAATATATGTTATCATTTGAGGCATGTTTAATCCCCACAATCCTTCTCTCCAACGTAATATGAACGGTCAAATAAGCAACATGTGGTAATGTTTAATACATCAGAATCTCATGAGGAAGAACATGTTATTTTAGGATTGATGGACATGTCTATTTGTTTCTTGCAATATTGTCATGTTGTCAATAACCTTTCAAGTGTAGAGTAAATTATTTTAGGACCATGTATCTGTGAATTTTGAACTTTGTTCGAAGTGTTACTCTCCATTACAGAATGTCTTTGAAGTTTAACACCTTTTATTACCTGTGGGAACTTTTGTATCTGTATCATTTTTGAAGGCTTTGTATATGCAGGGAATTGAATGATCAGAAACTAAATAGCATAATCACATACTGATCTTTGAGCAAACAAAGACATTTCGAGTCAAAAAGAGGTATGATTGATCTGTTACTGTTGTTTTGATACGTAACAGCTTCATAGAGTCTCGTTTAATGTGAGATTATCTGATTTTGTTTTTATAAATAGTATTGCATATGAAGATTATTTGACTTTTTGAATTTGAGTTTTGAGTAGTTGGATAGAAACACTCAAGTTGAATCATTATGTAAGCGCAGTTTGTTTAACGTTTATTTAGGAGATGACGTGTCATTAGTTCTTGCAATTTTATTTGT